>CAJNDV010000001.1:196505-221385 GCA_905221635.1 Symbiodinium sp. CCMP2456
TGTATGTATGTATGTATGTATGTATGTATGTATGTATGTATGTATGTATGTAGGTAGGTAGGTAGGTAGGTAGGTAGGTAGTTAGGTATGTATGTATGTATGTATGTATGTATGTATGTATGTGTGTGTGTATGCGTGTACTTGTACACAAAGCCATACGCGATTACATATATATATATATATAGATATATTGTCACAGATGAGTTCACACCGCGCAGGTGTACACAAACACAAACCAATATATATATATATATATACACATACATACATGCATACATACATATATACATACACACACCCACGCACGCTCGCATATGCATATGCCTACACATGATAGGGCAGCGGTCCCAGTAAGCCGGGCAGGTTCGAAACGAACGCCCGCAGATGTCAACTCTTTGTCTCGCTTACTCTCTCTCCGTCTCCCTGTCTCTCGGCACCATCTCTCCATATTCTGTTCACATGTAGGCATGCATGCTTCAACACGTGTTTGAGGTTGAGGGTGCAGGGCATGTAAACCAGTAGAGTCCGCGTCTTCAGCATCGCAGTACCGCAACGGCATCTTTGGTGACGCAGTTACCAAGGACCAAAGCCTGCGCTCCGAAAGCTATTCTAGAAGCTGGTTCGAAGTAGGGCCTAGCAGTTCTGAAAAAGTGAAATGGCCCGAGTGTTTCTGCAGCCGCAAATCCCATCAGGCCTGGGTTTTGCTCTGCCTGTCTTCTGCGGCCTGAGCTGGCTTCCGCTCGTCCCTCGGCGCCGCCCCGCCGCTCGGGCAGCACGGGTTAACAGACACTAGACTAGACGCAGCTCGATCTCAAGGAACATCAAAGGGGGACTTTTGGAGTTCTAGGCAGTGAGGAGTAGCCGCAAGCTGCAACACAAACCTTCTGATCTAAGGGGGTATCAAATGGGGGGCCGTTTGGAGTTGTTTCAGGCACTGAGGAGTTGCCGCAAGCTGCTTCGAAGCGGAAATTAAACTGTGCTGTATTCTCACATATGAGACAGTGATGAGTGAGTGAGAACTGCTCAGCTCAGTTTTGGGGGCTCGTCGACTGTGATGCAGTGCGAGCAATAGTCTTCACGGGAAGTCTGGGAAGTCCCCGTCGACTCAGATGCTTTTCACATCAGGTGCATGTCGTCGACTCGTATATGCGGAAATGGTGGGGTGTCTTCGCAGCTTCGTATGTTACTGTTTAGTTGTCAGAGACTGGTGGTGAGAGGACCGTGTAGCAAAGTCTTATGTGTTTGCCTGATCACCAAGTGAGTGTTCTTGTGACTTGGCATGCTACGGTTGCTACTTTCGTTGTTTGCACACACCCGCATTGTTTGGGGTTGGAGGATCTTGGCGGGCAGAAGATCAGGTGCAGTTAAGTCAACCACTTAGTGGCTGAGTAGGTAACCTTTAACCTTTTGGGGTTTTATATAATCCTACCATAATTGAAAAGGTTAACCTTTCTTGGGCTAGGGTACTCAGCCCCTAAGACCCTTACCCTTGTTGAGTATCATTGGGATCTTGCAGATCCCACCGATCCACAGCTGGAGCCACGCAGTCTTAGCTCGGCATGTCGGAATCTCGCAGCCGAACACCCCAGGGTACCAGTTCCTGAAATTCAGTCAGAGCCTTGAAGAAGTCTGAGGTCCTGGTACAATATGAATAATTGAATAAAGAAATAAGTATATATATATATATATGTATATACATATAAACACATACACACACACATATATATATATATATACGGAAGGATACAAAAATATATACAGAGAGAGAGGGAGAGAGAGGTCTCAATATCCAACGATGAGAACATCCCCTGAGCACAAACACACCACGCACACCCGAACCCCCCTAAGCCCTAAACCCATGCGAACTCCTGAAGCCTGGCGCGGTGTCGACGACACCAGGTCACGACGCTTGTTGGTGCACCGCTGTGGCCACCAGGGACATGGTCCGATCCCCCGGATGAGCTGCTGGGCTTCGAGTTTTGGATTTGCGGTTTGTTGTTCAGTGGGTCAAGCTTTTTGGCTAAATCATGAACACTCTAGTTTCAGCGGGTCACTGAAACCGTGTCTTTGGGCTTCAGGGTTTTGAAATGGTTGCTACACCCCGAAGGCCAAGCAGAGGAATAAGGACTGGCAT
This sequence comes from Symbiodinium sp. CCMP2456, assembly GCA_905221635.1. Classification (NCBI taxonomy): domain Eukaryota; class Dinophyceae; order Suessiales; family Symbiodiniaceae; genus Symbiodinium; species Symbiodinium sp. CCMP2456. Next base: position 198,640 of record CAJNDV010000001.1, read on the forward strand.
AAGGCTTCAGAAATCGGAAATGTATTGCTATGGCAGGAGTTTTTCTTGGGGAGTATGTCTGGAGTTTCGGTGTGCATGCAATGTGAAGCATAGATATCACTCAGACAGCACAACGGGGCACGCGCTGCCTATGGGCAAGTGTTCAGAGGAGTTTCGGCAGCCCCTTGACCATGTCTCTTCTTGCTCGCTTCAAGTTCGCATCTTTATTCGCATATCACGACACGACGGTGGAAAGCTGTTGCCCTCCCAAATCGGCTGGCAGAGATTTCCCCGTCATGGCAGGGTTCGTTGGTTCAACCCATCCACTCCCACAAGAGGGGGTCGAAGTTTGCTTTCGATGTAACTCTTGCTAGCACTACCGAAAACCCTAGACCACGAGCCAAAAAATCATGTTGAACCTTGAACCCTTTCTGTGACCTAAGCTCTTCGGGCTTTTTGCGGGCGCAGTCATATGGGCACTAGGGGAGATTGACACAAAGCAACCCCTGCAACCTAAGCCTTTCCATGTGTGTGTGAGTGTCAAAAAACCGAAAGGCCCCTAAACCCTAAACCGAAAGGCCCCTAAACCCTAAACCCTAGCTCTTGCGAGTGCGCGAGTCGAAATCGAAAGACCCGACACCCTTGAAGCCGAAGCCAACTAAATCCTAAACCCTACCTTAACCCCAAAGAACCTACCTTTTTGAGGACGTAGAGAAAGAAACTATAATAAGGAACCCTAAAAAGGTAGGTTATTTGGGGTCCAGGTAAGCCCCAAACAACCCTAAGTTTCAGGCAGATCGACAAATTTCACCGCCAGTATTGCGATGCCTTGGAGCAGCTGTTTGAGCAGCACAAGGCCCCGGTTTGAGAAGCACCCTTGCTGTTTGGACCCCGTTTCATGTCGGAGCCTTGATAATTGAAATAGGGCTTCGGGGTATATTATACTATAATTGTAATAAGCAGCCCCGAAATTACTCTTGGTAATTATTCATGCCGCCACTTCAGGCCCCATATTCACTATATGTAGAGGGAGGAACGCTTACGTAAGGCTTAGGGGCTCAGTAGCATTCAGCATCTCCACTCTGAAGGTCTTGTGAAATATTCGAGGCTTAAAGTGATGCGGTCTTGAGGACGTAGCGATAGCCGTGACCCACCTTCCTTGGTCAAAGGTGAGCACAGGCATTTATTGATGGCAGCCCTTGTTCTCACGAGTCGTAATCTGTGAATGCGCATTCGATATCGGACCATGAAGTAGGTCATCTTCGAAAGAAGTCCTAAGAAAGATTCGCGGTGCACGCAGTGCGCGTCAACTTGAATGCCGAAGCCGTCAGATGTGAAAACACCGCGAGAGGCAAAAGCCGTAGTAACGCTCACCATGGACATACGTCGTTGACGTCAAGGACGAAAACAGCACTAATTGTAGTGATTACAACATCCAGCCTTGCTTTGCCAGCAACCTTCAATCTCGGAGTTGAGGGTTAAGGGTTTAGGACTTAAATTAGGGTTTAGGGTTTAGAGTTTAGGGTTTAGGGTTTAAGGTTTAGGGTTTAGGGTTTAGGGTTGAGGGTACACCTCGGAAGGTCTACGGGACTCGCCCCAAGTGCAACAGACGTAGCTCTGTCAACTGCAACGTTGAACAAGATGAAACCGTTATTATGATACAGGGGCCTTAGTGATTACCTGTCCTATTTTGGGGGGGGGAATTCCTTATTTTGACTATTTTAGTATAGTAGAGAGAGTATAGTATACCCCAAAACCCTATTCTAATTATTAAGGCCCTACGTTAGTTAGGCTCGTCTGCCCTGCATCCTAAACTTGTTCACGTGCTCGGTGTGAGGCGGAGTATGGCATGGCGGATGCCAGGCTTGTGCTGGTATAAGTGCCTTGACGGGGAGATGTTCTGTTCTCTCAGCTTTAGGGCTATCCCGGTATCGGAACGAGTTCTGGAAGGCAGCGCAGCAAGTTGGACTTTCGGAGAGCCTCAAAGACCGGTTTAGGGTTTAGGGTTCAGGGTTTAGGGTTATGGCCTGTAAAGTGAAGCTCCCCAATCAGGGGGTCGGCAGGTGTCTGAGCAGGTCATCCGAATCCAAAGCCTGTCTGTTCTACTCTGTTATCTCCATGAAGTCATATGGAAGGTTTCAAAGTCAAGGACAAGCCGTGGAGAAAAAATCACGAGGCATTGATCGGATGCTCAAGATTCTATCGTGACGTAGCACTTCCAGTACCCCCGTCTGTACTTGGGCGCCTATGTACATCCATCAGGCTCTCGCAGTGTCTGAGCCGGACCCGCATGGCAACCAGGCTGCTTACATACATTGATTCGTTCGGTTACAGCTGAAGGTTGGTGGCTTCATTTTGTTCATCCGATGCCTTCCTTCTGGTAGCCAGTGGTAGCCTGAGGGAAGTTCCAGCTTGACAAAGTTCAGCAGCGGCACCAGCGTGAGGAAAAGATCGCAGCTGCCTTCGGTTTCCGAGCCGGCCAGATTCTGCATTTCTGTTGCGCGTTGCCATGGATCAGAGAATGCCTCTTTCCAGTCTCCCCTTCTAAACCTGGTTCTAGATCGCACAGTGATGGACCCTGCCCTAAGCCCTAAAATCCCTAAAATCATGCTAGATCCCAGCACGCCATACGAATCATATGAATGTTGTGGTGCCCAGTGCGCACTGTTTGCTGCAGTCCTGCTGACTGGAATCATCGAAAGTCCAGAGTGCATTGCGGCTTCAGGAATGTCCAACGTACATCACCCCGGCGCTCACCTGGAAGAAGGCATGACAACGAACGCGTGGGAGGTTTTTGTTCGCCACGATATTGGTTCTGGAGATGCAAGGTTTGGTTCATCTATGCCGGTTGCGGCATAGTGTTGGAGGGCTTCCGCGATCTTCTTTTGTTGGTTTTGCCGCCGTTGATTAGTATGACTTCTATTGTTTTATGCAAACTCTGATGTGTCTTCAGTTTATGTGATGGAGTTCAGTGCTTTTTGGGTATTGATTCTACCTAGAGGGTCATACCCTCCCCTTGTTTTAGTGCAACTAGCTTCATGGTTACGATCCGGTATATAGAAAAATTAGGTACCCTAAAGTAAGTGTAGGGTAGGACCCTCTAGGTAGGGCTCAGTGAGGGAACTCCGTCTTGAGGCCTCAGAGCAGACCATGAGCATGGAAGTGAAAGCAGTCTGTAGGCGGCGGCTGCCAGTGAAGTCGCCGGGATCCCAGACAGTCTTGTTTCGATTGGGCGAGTTTTCATGGTTCTGCCAGAGGCTCGTATCCCCTAACTACAATACCCTGGCTTCACCACCCTTTTGGTGCCCTTACTGTTTGAGCTCCTTTCAGCAGCCTATGCCCACATATGCTCTTAGGGTTATCACCAACCGATGCAAGGTCCATGGATCCTATTTCTTCTTGGATGGAATAGTTAAGCCCCGAAGTTCCGTGCTTTAAGCTCCGCTCAAGAAGTGAGCTTGCAATGCAGGGTTTCAGGGTTTAGATGGTTTTAGGAACTTTATGGAGCCTGTGGGTAGTAGCTGTGAGTGATTTGGAGCGCCGGGCGTAGGGCGTATTGGGGGGGTAGCTTGAGCACCTGCCTCGCTCCGTGATTGTACCGTCCGCGAGGCCTTAGTAGTAGTAAAAAGGTTGTTGTGACTGCTGGATAGGTACGTGTCCAAACAAGCAACCTGTAGAAGGTCAGACGGACATAAAGGCCTCACGGATGCAGTGGAAGCATGCCAAGGTGCTCTGTGGATTAGCCTGCATGGTGCGGGTCTCAGTGAAAAACCCACGCACCCCTCTATGCGAAACGCGGGGGCTTTACCCTGCGATGCGAAGTGCGCGCAAACCTAAACCCTGAGTTTGGAAGGTCTTGTCCGTGGACATGTTGTAACTGTATGCTCTTGCCAAAGGCTCATGTTCCTGGCTCGCGGCTGGCAACTAGATTCCACATACACAACGGCTCAACTAATCAACAAATCCAGCGGAACCTTCAATCGAGCCGCCGACATATCCGAATGGTAGTGGGAGCGAGCAGGCAGTCCAGAATGTAGAGCCCTGATGAGCGATCATGCTGGATGAATTAGGATTCTGAAGGGGGTCCTCATGTTAATGAAGGCCCTGAAAGAAAGTCGGGGGTTTGATCAATCAGGGTCTACATCATGCTCCGAAGCTCATGATGTCCTGGTCCAGCAGCCACCCCTGAGCCTCTACTGAGGGCCCTGAACACTGGATACAGGGCTTTGTGGCAGTGCTTAGCAGGATGATGAGCTTAAGTGCCAGGAGGACTAGGCAACAAGCAGTTGTTGCCTTGGGTCTTGTCCTGAGTGAATCAACAGATGCAGCGGTACACCGATTTAACATCACCAATAATGAATTTGGGCTACCAGCAGTGTCACATTGGTTGTTGCTGTTGTTGCTGCTGCCTTTCTTGTTTCTCGAAACCAGCGTGAATGTACCGTGGTCCCACGGCCCTATACACGAAAAACATTTCTTCCGCCACTAACACCTTCTCAGCAGGCAGCTGTGGCTGAACGTTCCCAATACAAGGGCAGACTGAATTCACTAGGGATGGGGTCCGGAGTGCTTCTATATTTTACAGGAATATACTGTACATGAGCTCTACAAGGAGCAATAATTGCCCAGTGACCAGTGAAATTGTTTGTGCTAGCCTGTATAGGTGTAGAACCCCAGAGGCTCAAAGATTTGAACATGCGGTAACAAGCACCCCACACCCCACATATTCCTATCAGCTAAACCAACTCGAAACCGCAAACCCAAGCGCGGGAGGACCTCGCTCAGCAGCTGGAGACTTTCCCAGACGCGGACGCGAAGGTCCCTACAGTTTCTGGCCAGCGGTGCATGTGGTCTGTGCATCCCATGTGTTCGATTGCAACCTCCCAAACCTGTCCCACTGATCATGCCCCAGCAAATCCAGACGCCACGTCGAATGAGTGTGAGATTGTAACTGTTTTGTGTTATCAGGTGCGTGCCGTGCAGACGGCCTGGTGCGGCGGGGGCAACGCGGCGAACACCGCTGCGGCACTAGCACGCCTGGGAAGTCGCACGCGACTCCTGACGAAGGCCAGGGAAGTTCCATGTATGAACATTGCAGTGCCGCGCTGCTGTATTATGAATGGGATTTCGTATGCATGTCGACTGTAAGAATTGCAACATGTGCCCCTTCCCTGGCTATACGTACAACTATGTATAGCACTCGGTTCACCCAGACATGTGTGCATGTGTTTGTGCATATTTATATATAGATATATACACACACACACATTTTTTATGCACACATCCTTAGGTATGTGTGTGTATATATATATATATATACATACACGTATATCGTTATATATGTCGATATTAATTATGACATAGCACGAGAATGTGAAGCGATTTTGATTTAAGCAGTGTTTTGGTAAAATGTGCACCCCGTGCCTAGCCTATGTAGTCACTTAATTGTGAAATTCAGGTTACCACGGCATCTTAAAGTCATCTCTACCAGACACTATGAAGTTGGTAGTCTTCCTGGGCTCCTGCTGTTGTTGAGTCGCTCCCTGGTTCGCTTCGTCTGTGGGCTGTGCATCATCCTCATCATCGTCATCATCATCATCGTCGTCATCATCATCGCTTTTCATGTATGTTCCGTTCCAATACTCCGAAGCAGCTGTCGACGGGTTGGCAGACGCCACGAACAAGAAGAATTTTGTCAAGAAAGAGGCCGGCTGCACAATTCGCATTTGGAAGGTTTCAAATCTCTCACTGGGGCCAGTGTTTTCGTGCTTCGCCACGCAGAGCCCTGGTAAACAAAACGGCACCTCATCCAAAGCAAAAAACTTTTTGTCAAACCTGTTCACACAACCCCACGTTTTCAGCGCTTTTGCGAATCTGCTGCACCAATGGACCGTGCCAAAACCCGACGGTCATACTGGCGCGCGTTACCTTTAGTTTTATGGTTAGGATCTCTTTGATCGAAACGTAAGTAACCAAAAAAGGGGTTAGGGTATGAGCCTAGAGGTATAAGCTTTGTCTGGCTAGTCCGAGCACGAGACCTGAAATTTGACACGCCGAAGCTCGATCGAGCTTTAGCTTCGGTTCCTGCATTTGCTTTGTGGCTGAGTAGGTACAGTAACCTTTAACCTTTTGGGGTTTATAGAACCCTACCATAATTGAAAAGGTTAACCTTTCCTTGGGATAGGGTACTCAGCCCCTAAGTTTGTTGCTACATCTGCGTAGCCAGGATGCCAACATGGACTGAAGCCTCGGTTTTACAGGTACGGGTTGCAGGCCCAGCGAATTTTCGGCTGAAGCTGTCGGACAGGTGGGTGACGATGCGCTGGGAAGCTCAATTTTGGAAGGCGGCCTCGATCCGAAGCGATGACACCACAGGCATTTACTCTCTCAGACAGCGCTCGGACGCATGTTTGTACTTTGCCTTTGTTCTTCGAAGGGAACTTGAGTGGTCAATGAGATCTGGGTTAGTTTGTGCATGGGCGTCCTTGCCTTAACACCGTAAGAGTGTGGCACCACTTGGAGCCTCTAATAGGATCCGGTCTGTGAAAAAACTGACCACGTACATGAAAGAGGTTCACAGACGTTCATGAACTATGTTGCGTTACTACAGTTTCTCCTGCATCCGGGTGTGAGACATGACGCAAAGCAATTCTTGGCTACCCCAGATCCCATAAGCCCCGGAACCCTGAGCCCAAACTCCAAACCCTACGAAGCCCAAACTTCGAATTAATTACCAATGCTATTCTTGGGGGGTTCCTTACAATATAGTTATAGTACAATGGACCCCAAAACCCTATTCGAATGATTAAGGCTTCCAAAGCGCAAGGAGAAAGTCAAGGAGTCCGAAAAACCCTTGAAGATCCGGAGTAGTTCGCGCTGACATCCATAGCCTATGAGCTGAGATAGAATTCTTAATCGTTAGTATATACAGCCCTATAAGTTCCGTAGAGGTCGATAGTATAAGTACATATAAATATGCTCATATGGGTCTTATATGTATATATACATACATATATACATATACATATATATATATATATTAAAGTGCAAGCATATGCTTCATTCTTATACCAACCCTGAATCCATCGTCTCACAAGAAAAACCGAGCTTTGCACCCTACAAAAATCGTTTGCGAATGCTTGCTGGCAACCCTACAGAATCTCATGGCATCCTCGTGCCCCTCCAACCCCGATAAAACCCTGAGAAACTCCCGATTCTAAGGCCTAAACCCTAAACTCTAAACTCCCGATTCTAAGTCCTAAACCCTAAGGCCGTCAACCAACAGAAACCTGGCCACGAGGCCTTGCTGATCAGGGCGTCGACACCAGTGGCGCACTGAGAGCCGAGGGCCGGCGCGGGACCCAGAGTTTAGGGCATAGGGAGACGTCAAGAGAGCGAGAGAGAGTGCATGTGTGTTTGCGTTGTAGACGTATGCTCGATGTATGTATGTGTATATATATATATATACGTGTTCTATGTAGATATCCTCTATATATATATATATAGGTATATATATATACATACATACATACATACATACATACATACATACATACATACATACATACATACATACATATGTACATATGCATGTGTGTGGGTATGTAAGTAAGCATGTAGGCGGGTGTGCGGGTGTATCTGTATGTACGTAAGTATGTATGTATGTATGTATGTTTGTATGCATGTGTGTATGTATGCATGTATGTAATACAGACAACTGATTATGAACGTGTATATATTTATGTACGTGTATTATACAGATATGCACACATGTACACATAATTATGATTACATGTACGTTCATGAACATGTATAGATATATATATATATATGTCTATATATGCATACGTGTTTGTGTGTGTGCATTCTGCATTCATGGATGTCTGTATGTATGTGTAAGTATGCATGTTTGTGTGTCTGTCTGTCTGTCTGTCTGTCTGTCTGTCTGTCTGTCTGTCTGTCTGTCTGTCTGTCTGTATGTATGTATGTATGTATGTATGTATGTATGTATGTATGTATGTGTGTACGTGTGTACGTGTGTATGTGTACGAACGTATGTTTGTTGCACATGGTGAATGCGGTCTTCTGTGATTTGCGGAATAAGACCAGTTCTAAAGGACCCATCCTCCCCTCAGGTCGTCCACCTTTAGCACTGTGCTGGTGGATAGATCCAGCGGCACGAGGCACGACTCCGGGGTTTGGGTCAGCGGCCCCCATGTCCCCCAGTTAAATCTATTCCTGAGGTTCCGCCGTATAATTATCATAGTCCAATATATGCAAGAGACCCCAAATCCTTCGATTTGGCCCGAGAAGGCCCGAATTTTCTAGGCGATCTTGGATAGGTTGAGGTGGAGCTGGGGCTTAACCGAGGGGTTCCTGTCCGAGGCCGCAGGTTCCAAAGGCCCCGTAGCCGACGATGGGATAATTACAAGATTACCAAGAACAATAGATAGAACCATCATACTACATGATCACATTATAGTTAATAAGCATATTCATAATAGTAATAATCTGCTAAGAACCCCTAGACCCTTTGCTGCGCCTACCCCGCCCGAGCCGGTGGTAAACCCGCGCATTTCCTTTGCTTCGGAGGACCTGTGTGAACTCGCCGATGGAGCAAGACATGTCGAAAGGGGAAATGCGCGGGTCTTAGCAGACTGCGGTAGGCTCTGCAGGCTTGGAAGTACAAAGCCTTTGAGTATCGGAGTACACTAGTACCCTGAATCCATCTAGGAATTTACGTTTCCAGGCGACCAGATCTTAGGTGGCAAATTGCAGAGTCGATGGTCGTTGTTGGGCATGCGACTGCTTGGATGAAAGCAGCTTGTTGAGGCTTCCGGCGTAATTCTTGAATTTAGAGACAACTACGATTCCGTTATGGTTCCTATATTCTGATCAAACAAAGCCCCAGCCTGTACTCTAATAGTCAAGATCTTAAACACTCCCTAAACCCTTGGATTTTGCAGAGTTTGCGTTCTTTGACCCTCGTGTGTCACGGATGTGGGGCTTGACTTAGCCGTGTGCAGATCCTGTGCACAGCCTTCATCTAGAACATTTTCAGGTGGGTAGTTACCGTTATAGGAGCCTTATAGAAGGTCTATATACCTCATGGAATCATGGAAGACTTATAGAAGCCCTATATACCCTAAACTCCCCACCTGTAGGTTTCCTTAACTTTAGTGCCAAGGGTGCAGCTTCTTGCCGACGAGGCCGCTGCCTCAGGGCCAGACCACGAGTCTTGGGACCCAGAAAGAAGGATTTGAGGTCTAGGGTTTAGGGTAGGGTGCTGGCAGTCATCAAGTCCGGTTTCCAAAGGGTAGGGTTGGAGGGGTTTCGGCTTGTGGTGGATTTTGTTTGGTATTTTGGGGCTTGAGGTGAGGGAGGGCAGGGATCTCCGAGCCGAAGCAGGTTCTTTGATCCCCTTCGAATCCCAAAATCCTAAGGCGGACTATTCTGAAGCCCAAGACCAGGACCATTGGCTCACTCCGCGGGCAGGACAGTACCTCATGCATCGTGCGATTTGCAAGCCTTTCGCGCAGGCCATGTGTTTACGAATCATGCAGAGCCTTTCATATCCCGAGCCTGCAAGATAGTTCATTTGTCAAGGGGCATCTGTCACTTATAAGACCACAAAGCGCGTTACTCCCGAAACCGTTAACTAGCCCAAACTGAGCAATCGAAATCCAAACCAAGCCAGCTGAAATGACTCAGGCTGTGTCCTTCCGGTACGCCCTGCCCTGCACCCCCCCAATGGTGTTCTTTTTCCAGGTTTGGTCTAGTCGATCTCGACAGGAAGCCTCTTGTTCGGGGATTGGGCTTCCACTCAGGGTGTTAGATAAACCCTAAACCCTCCTAAACCCTTTAGCCCAAAACCCAAAACCCTAAACGCTGTGCAACTGCCGCAGTTCCGAACATACCCTGCAGAGCGAGCTCGTCATTGCTAAGTAGGAGGGAAAAACCCTCCTAAACCCTCAGCCCTAGAACCCAGAACCAGCTGGGCGGGTGGGAGAAAACCCAGAACCCTAAACCCTCCTAAACCCGGACCCCCAGTTCAGCCCAAAACATAGACCTTGTTACAGTAGGATGGTGCAGTCGATATGATTGCAAAAGCCCAGAGATGGCCAGGCCAGTGACCCTTCTTGAGACCAACTCTTTAGGGTTTGGGGATTAGGGTTTAGGGTTTAGGGCGTAGGCGCAATTCGAGAAGTGTACCAAGGGCTTAGGGTTCATGGTATCCAAACTGGCCATGGCACTTGCTTTGGCATATGGGTCTAATTCCGCAGAGATGTACGCCCGCGACCATGTGATAATTCTCTTGGGTTAAGTATAAACAGGCGTTTGGAAGAGATCCGCGAGGTGGCATAATGTTCATGAATAAAGCCCTCATGGCCTCAAAGTTGAGATGTTTAGCATTGTTGTTCCAAAATCTCCGTCTCGTAGTCTTTGGCTCGAGGCCTCGTGCCGACATTGACAGAGGGTACGGTGTGCAGAAATGCTCGATCCTACCCTAACTAAAGTACCAACGCCTTGTTGCACCTTCTGGTTTGGGATTCTGGAGTGTCAGGGAAAAACGTAAGCTGCTGATCTCTCAGAGGCATGCCGTGGCCGGCTAGGAGCCGAAGCTTTCACAGAACACCCTCCCACGTGTTGACAGTCCCCTTGTCGCGCCGCTCGCGATGCGACCCTAAACCGTAAGCCCAAAGTAGGACGCAAAGAAACCCTAAACCCTAAACCCTGCATGTACAGTACCAGAAAACCTTAAAGTGAGTTTTGGAGCGCACCTACCCAAGCCAGCGTCGGCAGTCTGCAGAGCTTGTGCCTCGATGGCAACTAAAAGCAGAGCAGTTCTCTAAGTTAGTGTCCTTGCTTGTGGGGGGGGGTGGGGATTTGAGGGTCGTGATGTTCTGAATGATATGACAAATGAATTCCAGAGTCACCTCAAGTACCAAGAGTTTGGAGTCCCCTGCCACTTTGGGCTGAATCAGAATCCGGTAACAATGTTGAAAACAACCTGCACACGTAGACGCTGTACTGTCATGAAGGTGAACTGACAATGGACACCTATAGCCAATCAACCCTTAAACTGGTAAGCCAAATCCCGAAACTCATCAGTCCCTTTACTTAAGCCGTTTCTACCGCATGTTCTTACGGCGATGGTGAGACCGCACAGAGGCGGTTTACACAATTCGAGATCTAAGGCGCAACCGTAACATCTGAACCCTATCCACCCTCAGCCCTAGAACAGTACTTATAGGCCCGAAGAAGCTCGTGAACATAGTGACGCTCCCTCGGAGGTAAAAAGGCTCCTGCCGCGGTGGCTTTGGAAAGCTACTGTGTCAGACGCCTATGTTATTCGTATTTCTTACCCGCTATAATCATAAGACGCACAAGGCATAGCCGACACTGACCGTGCACTTTGCAACTGCTGAGCCCATGGAACCTTCAGCCCTAGATCATAAAGCCCCAACCCTGAACCACAAAGCTGGGACCTTCTTGAAGCCATGCCTGCCTTGCACGAGTTTGTAAGTCGAAACCCTAAACTCAAAACAAGCCTCACCCAAAACCGCCCAGGTGGAGAAGATGCCGCAAGCGCCTCCGGCCATGCCACTCGGAAAGTGCCCGGTGCTGAGTGCTCGGGCTGGAGAGTTAGGGAAAAAGGTTTAGAGTTCTAGAAATCAGGACAGGATCACTTTCATATTCCGGGGCTATACGAGGAGTCCCACATATCATGAAGATTAAAACACTGAGCGACTGATTGCTGATAGCCATTAAGTCATTAAGTTATAGTGTGGCTGTCAGGTGGTATGCCTGCATGCAGCTCTGAACCTGAACCGTCTCAACTTTGCGTGCGTTTGATTCACGGCTAGTGAATGCTTCTGGTCTATCACGAATGTCTGTGAGGCTTAATTTGATCATGCTCGTTTTGGGTGCATCAGAATCTCAGAGAGGGTCAGCGGTCCGTGCTTACAAAGGCACCTGAAGGCATCGTCATGCAAGAATAGGTCCCTTCAAGCATGTTCCCAGGCACGGTCTTATAGTCTATCCTGCAAGTCTCCGTAGCGCAAGAATATTTGCCCCGACTTCAATCAGCAAAGTCATTGACAGAAAGCCTTGGGCATACGCCGAGAAGTGCAATGCATGAAGCCCCAGGCTGCAGCGTCAGCGCCGACGACGGTTCGGTGAGAAGTGTCTTGCGCGCGGTGCCTCGTCCGAATGCGCCGAGAAAGGGCTAAGGAGGAAAGGCTGTAAGGCGTGGCTTAGTCAAAGCGGAAGTTCACACTGTCACAGCAAGAAATTTCTGACATCGCAAACTAGTGCTGGACATGTGGTCGGCGGAGACAGGTGACTCCTGAAGAGCCTTCTAAAATCTTCTACACGCTACGGCTGTCCGGAGAGCTTTCGAGTTGAGGGCCAAGGATTAGTTTGGGGTTTAGGGCTCGGTGCCTTAATTTGTTGTGTTTTTGTTCAGCGCAGTGGTGCTGGGTATGCAAATCCCCTTCCCCGGGGTCATGTGCTGATTTCGCAAGCAAACACAATTTGATGTGAAAGACCCAGGCATCGGCCAACCTGCTCGACCTGTGTACACACACACACACCAAGAGCTGCAAGACACACATGTATATTGCGCACACACAGGCATAAATCCATGCATACTTGCATACAGACATACCGACACACGTGTATGCATGCTTGCACCCTGACCTGCATGTGTGCATGCGTAACTACCTACCTACCTTCCTGCCTGCCCACCTACCTACCTACCTACCTACCTACCTACCTACCTACCTACATACATACATACATACATACATACATATATACATTCTTCACTTTGGCTTTCAATGAGAGTCGATACTCAGCCAACGGAAATTACGGAGGACAAGCATTCTGCTCGGCAACATGCTGCACACTACGTGCATCCTCCCCCTGCCAAACTTCCCGGTACTAGTACCCAAAGGCAGGACTCCACTAGCCTTGCCGATAGGCAAACAAGTGGGTAGTTCTCAAAATTAGGGTCCCTTTTTGGGTCCCCAATATAGTACGGCACCCTTATAAAAAGGACCCTTAAAGGGACCCTAATTTAGAAAACTACCCAAGTACGTATCGCGATGCAGTTCCTCAGCCCTGCGAGTCGAAATGCACTGAGCCGTGACACCATCATCATCGAAATAAATCTCAGTAGCAGCGTGTTCAGCATAGACCAGTGACTGATAGTGGCTTCTGGTATACATACATACATACATACATACATACATACATACATACATACATACTGCATAGCTACGTCGTTGCACACGTACATGCAAACAAACGTGCATACAAATACGTACATACACATACATAAATACACTTACATACAAACTCAGACATACACACTTGCACACACATGCATGCATACATGCATGCGTACATACATAACTTACATGCATGCGTACATACATAACATACATGCATGCATGCATGCATGCATGCATGCATACATACATACATACATACATACGCATGCAGGCAGGCATATCAACACACGCATACATACACGCACATGCATGCCTGCAATGCGTGGACGTATGTATATGTCTATGAATGTATGTATCTATGGTCGTATGTAGTTATGTGTGTATACATGTGTCTACTTTCACTTATATACTGTTTGCCTGCCTGCCCGCCTGGCTGGCTGGCTGGCTGTCTGTCTGTTTGTTTGTTTGTTTGTTTGTTTGTCTGTATGTGTGTGTGTGTGTGTATGTGTGTATGTGTGTATGTATGTATGTATGTATGTATGTATGTATGTGTGTGTATGTATGTATGCATGCATGCATGCATGCATGCATGGATGGATGGATGTATGTATGTATGTATGTATGTATGTATGTATGTATGTAAGTACGCATGCTTGTGCATATATGTGTAGTCCATTCATCTACAGCTTCTTGTGGGCATTCTTGACATCGGCTTAGATGCCTATCGCTGAGAACGTAGCGCGCTTGTTTATCAGTCAGAGTTTAACATGTGCCGAAACCGCATTGAAAAGATATTGAGGCCCTAATCTCTCCCTTCAGTTTCTTATGAGAAACACGCTTGCGAAGGCACCCCGATGTAGACCTGAAAAGACCTGCAGGATGTTGTTGTAGAGAACGCTGACGGGAACCTCAGGGTGTGGTTTCACCGACATTGAAGCCCCACGGAATTTCCCAGGAGATGGCGGAACAACAGCAGCTGGGCGAGTGTTCGATCAACTTTAGGTTAGGCAGAGAGTCCCTGGTGTAAGCAGGCTTCGTCATCATTCTTCTTACGCGGGTGTATTTAACCATGTCCTTGCCAATAGCGTTGGGGCCAAGGTTCTAGTAATTATGATTCTGCAGGAACGCTACATCCGAAGCTCTCAGCAGAAAGACTTCGCATCGTTCACCACATTGCACCTTCAGGCCTTCGCACCACCATCCAGGAGACCACAAGTTCCGAGTGTCCATGGCCCTAAACAAAGCTTCCAAAATCGGATCTGTTGCCCCTGCATCTTCACCGCTCATGGACAGTTTTGTTTTTTTAAATGTCGGCTTGTAAACCCTTGTTGATGCATCCCCGGTAATCTTCATGTGTGACATCTCCACCACCGTAGTTTCAGCAGCAAGTGCAGCAATGAACAGACATACGTCTGCATCAAGAAGACCTAGCAAGACGGAACTTTGGCCGCATTGCCTTGCCAGGAAGTTCATCCAGGACTCGGTAGTTGGCTGGGTTTGGGGTTTAGGCTTCCCTGGACTCTTCAGGAAATGCGAATCAGTGATTGATCTGCAGGTGTGTTAAAGCATCCAGCCCTGGGTTGTCAGTCAAACGAGCTACGCCTCGTTTACTTTTGCCAGTGGTCTTTTTTGGCGCCAGAGTGCTCTTCATATATTTTTGCTTACTTAGTTCATCCTACCCCACAATCCAGACCTGGGCGTTGGAAGAAGGTCGAAGCAATGAGCTCAACAGTTGGAGTTCTAGTACGCTTTGCTGGCTTTGGTGTGTATATTTCTGTTGTGATCAGTCTTGGTATGAGGCTTATAGTCTGGCTGCACTGTCTGTACGTGTATATGTGTGTCTTTTATTGCCGAAATGTGGCCACACACTCTCCCCGCCTTTCAGGACGCCTTTGCTGCGCAGGATCGGCGGATGCAAAAGCAGCTCACGGTCCGGGTCGCAGATTTGGCGCTGAGTTCTGCCTGGTGGGTGAATGGCTGTTTGGTGACTGGGGGCTTCTTATAGGGGGACATGTGCTTCTCATGAAGGCTTACGCCGAGGCCTTCATGACAACAAGGGGGAGCTGTAAAAAAGTTGTTTTTGTCCTTGAAGTTCCTTGGCGTACCACTGGCACCCAATTCTCGCCCAAGTGCGAATTACTCGCTAGCATGTACTTGCCAGAAATGAAGGGCCGAAATTGCAGGATCATCACCAGGTTCGCGCTTGTCATGGCATGACTTTAACGGTTATATACTACCGTAAACATGACCAGTATTGGCCCAAAGATGTAGAGCGGGATCTCTAGTTAAACCGGTCATGACGACCTTAGACCTCCGATCCTTTCGCCGAAAAGCAACACGCAGTGTGGCTCCGACGCCCTCATTTTCGCCCGGACCGATTCTTGAAGACTCCCGGTCCTTCAGTGAATGCTACGATGGCAGTTCAGCTTGCCAACGTGGCCGGTGCCACGCAGCGTTGCTCCGACGCCCTCATTTTCGCCCGGGCTGATTCTTGAAGACTCCCGGTCCATGCCACGACTGCTGGCAGTGGAGCTTGCCAACGTCGCCGGAGCCATGCAGTGTTGCTTCGACGCCCTCATTTCCGCCCGGACCGATTTTTTGAAGACTCCCGGTCCTTCAGTGAATGCCATCCATGCTGGAAGTGCCATGCCTTTACGCAGTTTTTCGTTGTCACTCCGAAGGGCATGGCTGCCACGCCCTTCGGAGTGACCACGAAAAACTGCGCAAAGCGATTTGCATCCGGGGCCAGGAGCTTGAAGAGGTCAGGCGGCTCCTGCACGATAAGATGACAGTTCCAAGGACGCATCGCGACAGCGACATTTCGCTGGTGAGCAACCGCGCTTCTGATGGACAGGAGGAGCCGGAGGCGTCAGACAACGAAAGGGCGCAAGCCAAGGCGTTCCTGAACAAAAAACGACCTCGTGGACTTCATGCATGGGGAGCCCTGGCCGACGTGCGCGGTGGAGAGCGTTCGCAGGTCCATCACGGAATGCTTATCGGAGGAGCTCATGACTCCGCCGCCATGACCATCAAACTGCAGCAGCCCGCTACCTGGAAACCCTTGGGCGATGCGCTGCCGGTCCATCAGCAGTTGCCTGGACCAGAGACCGAGATCCCTAAACCCTAAACCCTAAACTTCTAAACCATGAATGATGACGAGGAAGATCTGCCTGGAGCGCTCCGGCCATGGGCTATAGGGGACCTCAAGTCCTTCTGAGATGATAAGAAGCGAAAGAGCGGAGCCTCCATGGCTCCGACGCATCTTCCTTCGGTTTCCGCTGCGAAGGATCCTGCCGATCTTTTCCACCCGGCATGTGATGTATTGCCTACTCTTTTGGAGTTCTTTTCTGTGCCAGACATGCTGGCCTGGCGTCTGATATCCGAGCAGACTCGGAGTCCGGAGGCCTTGTTACGACACCTGGCCGAGCATGGCCTCGATCCTCTCATTTTCTGATGGTGTGGAGCACATCGTCTCGGACTCTGAAGCTTTTCCCGACGACATCGAATGCCAGAAGCGCTTGCATTGCCAGCTCTGGTGCCTGGCGCGTGCGAGAACGGACACAACCCATTTTGCTGAAGACTATGTCCGCCAGACCGTCGGCAACAACCTCTCTGACCCATTGTCTTATATTGCCTGGACTCTGATGAATGCGTGCGTAAAAGAACGCACCATATAGTTGAACAGTATGCCTGCGGTGGCCTCGGTTTCGTGAAGGAGCTGACTGCAGACAACATGCTCAGTCAGATACGAGACATCTTGGCAACCAGCACAGAATAGAGGTGACCTGGAAACACATGAAGGCGTACATGCGCCATCTTGAACGGCTTCTGCGATCACTGACGCAGCGTCAGCATCGGGAATGGATCTCTTTGCTTGTAGACTTCCTACATAGCCTTCAAGCAATGTCAGCTTCACGTAGGTCTGCTCGCCAAAGCGTGGTGATTGATCATCTGAAGCTCTTCTGGCTTTATCATGATTTTCCCCATCGAACCTATGCATATGAAGAACGGCAGCTCCGGGCCTTGGCACACTCCCTGAATTTCGAACATAGGAATGATGGGAAGACTCTGATGAACCTACTGCGCGGCTAACCTTTGTCTCGCCAGCCGCACATTGCACTCTGCCGCGCAGAAAAAAATCTTGAATCCTCGCCTTGCAAAACTGTGCAGTCTCCAGCAAACTCCCTGCGGGGCGACTTTGTCAGCTGGGCGGCTGGGAAAAGAACCTGCATGTTATTGTCCAGCACACATCCGTCCAGGCCCTGACGGACCTGGTGCACCAGTACATTGTTGAGGCGCGGCTGGGCAATTCTGGGGGCCTAAATAATTCATTACCTATTCTATTTTGAGGGTTCCTTGTTATAAGTATAGTTAATGGGCCTCAACACCCCATTCTAATTATTAAGGCCCCTACATTAGGATTGGTTCTACCAACTTGTCGTCGTTTGCGCATCTGCTGCGCCAGCTGCAGAGCCGTGCCTCCTGGTAACTGAAGGCCAGTGGTCTTATGGGAGTTTCCGAAAATTGGGGGGGTAATTACCTTATTTTAGGGTCCTTATAATAGATGTTGAGCTAGTCCTGGTTTTGGTCTTAATGACTGAGTAGGTAACCTTTAACCTTTTGCGGTTTATATAATCCTGTGCGTTGAGGACGTAGTGGAAGCCCTGCTATTGGATAACAGCCTATACCCTTGTATATAAAAGCTTAAATGTGTTTGCATTCGACGCCTTACACGATTCTATTAGGGTTGTCTTGATAGGGTGCTACAAGGGCTCAATCTTCGACAAGGTCCTATAGAAGCTTGGGTAAGCAGGGACTGATACAATTCGCCAAAATTTCTTGTGTTATTCGTTGTGTATTACACTCCAGAACCCTAGTCTGAATGTCAATGCCGCCATGTTAGGCCCTCAAGCGTAGGGTTAATAGGAGCAGGATAGTTTAAGTAGCCAGTGGCCGCCCGAGTGTTCAGGTGAGAACCTGGACTGCCCACAGAACTTGCGAGAAGTGTGGCAGCTGCGTTGATGGCTATTGCGATAGTATGAGGCACTGCACGACTGCCCGTCCGCGTGTGCGCGTGCAAGTCCTTGCTGAGCACTGAACGCTGACCGCAAAGGTGGATGCAGGGATGGTGAAGGTTTGTCCACCTTGGTGTGACGTGCTGGGCGAGTGTGACAATCTCTGCGGAATCAGTGTCGGAAAACCTGCTGACTCAAGCGGCACGGCACCCCTGGACTGCACTAGTGCATGTGTTGAGTGAGCGAGGCATGGCGATACCGGCGAAGGGGCGCTAAACACCTCGCAAACCTGAATGGCTGTTTTCCCTTGTGGCACTTCACTCCTTGCCAATACAGTGCTGTGCTGTCCTAGTGGAAAGCTGAATTGCAGTCAGATTTCAGTTAAACCTATAGTCTCCATTGTAGTTCTTTTTTTGGTTTAACCAATTCTATATTTAGGATCCTATAAGGTAACCCCAAAAAGGAACTGCAATGGAGACAATATAGAAGCATCCAGAAACCCTGAAAACATGTAGCAAACGCAGGTCCGCCAGGGAGGAGACCCGAGCAAGACATTCACCCCGAGCTCCGCTGGGGGATTTCAGGCTCTCCTTGGGAAGATTTAGGGAGGGGTCTAGGGATTTGAGTTTAGGGTTTCCAGGTTTCATGTTTAGGGCTTATAAGGGCTTGGGGGAGGGGCTTTGGGCTTTTATAGGGTTTCGGGGATTTGGTTTATGCAAAAAGGGCTTGTTCTTTTGTCAACGGCGCTATCGAGCTTCTTGACCGATTGTTTGAAGGTTGTACGTTTATGTAGGCTATATCCTTCATCGAGCCTCCGAGCACAGTGTTTATGTGGGGCCTTGGATGGGACGTGTCTTATGGTCTTTTCTCGGGCGCAGCTTCGGGAATCATTGAAGGAACGAGCAGGCTGGGCCAAGGAAGCTTGGAGATTTGACAGGGTTCGGAGTTGCTGTTTTGTTACATTCGAGGACGCTTTCGGGTTGAGGTTTCCCAGCGTAAGCTTTGGGCAGAGGCTTCGGTGGCTGGCGACAGCACAGAGCAGCGTTGGTCAGTTGTGTTGAGCGAGGGGGCATTGCTACACCAGACCGATGCCTCTGACAGGGTCTTGGATTGACGTGCTTGATTTCGGGTGGTGGGCAAGATGAGCCTTGCAATTCCTTTGCAAACCATGTCGACATCGCAGCACAAGCCGGATTCGTCACCCGAGCCATCGTCTAGTGCCTGGCCGTTTCGAAGTGCATGTCGCTACGGGCAGGAATGGCAGCAATTACTAATTATCACTGGCACTGGCAGTTTTGCAAGCAACGAAGCGCGACACTGCAACAAAGCCCAGTTGGAACGCCGGTGGGCGAGCTACCGCTAGGACTCAAACCTCTGGGCATGAGTTCGTGATGCATGCGTTAAGTGACTTCAGCACCTGAACCACCGAACCGGTAGTCCCGAATTCTTAATTCCTATCCTCTGGCCTTATAAACAAACCTACACACAGAGGTAACCTCAAGCAATGATGCACACCATTTGAGCCAGGTACCCTCAACTCCATTGCCCAAACCGCATTGATCCTTCTATGATGCCGTCTCAAGCACTTTCAATAAACCCTACTATAGCCCAGACCGTTTCTTGAAGCGCAGCCGGTCACAATGCTTGACAGGGTGGAGGTGGCTGTGCCATCCCATTTCAGGCCATGTCCTCCAAGGATTCGGCCTCGGTATGTGGTTAAGGTTCCGGTGCTTGCCATGTGGAGTTCGCATTTGTGTTCGGAATGGAGAGACAGCGCAAGCAGGGGGTGCGTTCCCTTGACCTCACATTCACGTTCTTGACGTTACCCTGCTTAGCTCCCCTGCGGCCACCGAGGACTTCGCTATGCATGGGAAAATGTCCCGACCTCGACTACGTGGTTTGTCATGCTCGTAGGACTACGACTGAGAGAACGGGAAGCAGTCTTTCGCATGAAGGTATTTTTAGGGCATAGTTCAGAAGAAGGACAGGTGCGATTGAGGGGGTTGTATGTACGTAGTTGTTGTGGATGATGAATACGGCCAAGGCCCTTGTAGCTTAATGGTCTGAAGCTTTCCATTTGTAAAAGAGGGGGGTTCAGGTGTCGCGGCAAAAGGATCTTTAGGGTTTAGGGTTTAGGGCTTAGGGCTTAGGGCTTAGGGTTTAGGGTTCAGGGTTCAGGGCCGAGCTGCAGCCTGTTTCAGCCTCAAAACGCCGACGTGTCGTTTGCCAGATTTAGAAAAATGCGCTGCGTGCCCGTTCTCTTGGCCATGGCTCTGTGGACAGGTCCTTCGAGCCTCGCTGACGCAATCCGGGATGGTCGCCTGCAGCGATCGTCTCGATGGGCGGGCTTCTTTGGACCTGAAGATGCCGCCGAAGATGGCAGTAAGGAAGGTACACCTCCGAACCCGGACGAGATTTGCTGCGTCTGCGCCGGCCGCGAAATGTCGATCCCGAAGAGCAGTGGATGCCCTCCAACATGTGGGCAGAGAGACCAGCCGTACGGGTGCTCGGTGTGGGCCTCGAGGCCGCTCATAAAGACGAAGACCGCTCCCACTACGACTACGACGACCCTTTGGAAGCCTAGCTGGCTTTGCTGCGTCTGTCAAGTCGGGTTCGGATTTGAAGAAATCACTTTACCAGCAGGCAGCACTTGTCCCCCTCCATGTACGAAGAAGAAGGGCAACAGTGGCGACTTTCAATGCTTCGTGTAGGTCTGCTTTTCGAATTGTTGAAGAATCTCGCCCAGAAAAAAGAGTCGGCTCTTTTTGCGATATCAAGAGACAGGATGTGGTTTGCAACCATAGTATCGAGAAGCGGCAACTTTTTGGGGAACAGAAGGCCTGGGTTAGATTTGGGCCTGAAGGTTTGGATGGGCACTCTCAGTGGAATCTTGTAAAAAATGACTTAGTGGCCGAGTATCGGTAACCTTTAACCTTTTGGGGTTTATATAATCCTACCAGAATTGAAAAGGCTTACCTTTTTTGGGCTAGGGTACTCAGCCCCTAAGAAAATGAAGTGTTCCGTGTCATTGGAATTATTTGAAGTCCTACACTTTTTACACGGGGCAAGCTGTGTCATGCGTTGTGCCTAGGACCTGGGGTTGAGCGGGCATGCAGACTTTGTCTCTGGAACAGGGACCGATGGGTTTAGGGTTTAGGGTTATTTAGGATTTAGGGGGACCACTCTTCTGTAACTATAGCAGCTTAGCCGGGCATAGCACCTGGAATCACCTCCCTGCGTCCGTAAGATTCACCCCATGTAGAGGTACCCCACGTTTCCTACCAAACTTGGCACAATGTCTGCCTTGGAAATTCTAGGCTGGTTTGCGGCCAGCCACATTCCAGAGCAAAAGATTGACATCCCGAAGCCATGGTGCAAATGTCTCCAGGTCAATGATGCCGAAGCTGGATTTCAATGACAGCCATCACCTTGCGCGGATGGAGAAGGCCCCATAAACCCTGAACTCCTAAACCCTAAACCCTACCATGGCCAAAGATTCCTCCATAGAGTCAAGGCACGGCCAGTTTCACCAGCAGTGCCAACACCCTTTTTCTTTTGTTTGGGCTGTAGTGGTATATTATGGTGTACATCTCAGGTCGTTTCGTTCGTTTGCCGTCATTCTTATTGAGGCACCCGCGTCACTCCAGCCATTGCATTGATATTTCCGTGGCTGTAGGCCAACATATTGGAAAGCAGGCTTGTAGCGTTCGTTCAGTGGCACAACGTTATTTCTAGTCGTTTGTGCTATCAGGTTCCGCCTCGCATTTAAACATGCTGCAGATGCCTGCAGTTCGTGCAATCTTTCTGAGCCTTGCTGCGCCCATTTACTCTTGACTTATTTCCAGTTTCGCCAAGAATGCAACCAAGTATGTTGCTGCTGTTCTTGCTCCGATAGTTGCGGTTCCTGCCAGTACTACGTGTATTGATTGTTATATTTATTCAACTCTGGTTGCTATTCTTGTTTGATCCCATGATCATCATTATCAGTATGCTCAATGTTCGAGGGCGCAATGATTGTGAGAGCCAGACAGCCCGCGTTGCTGTGCCTGTTGTTATGACCTCTGTCTCAAGATACAGACTCGTGTGCATCGTGATTTGCTGTCGTTTCAGCGGTTACACCTCATTGCGACCACGACCCGTTGCTGCTGCTGCGCCCGGGACCCTGCTAATGTTGTTTCTGCAACCTGCTGCCTACTGCCTCCTCCCGACTCCCTACTGCCTACTTTGTAGGGCATGCTGCCCACTAACTATTTGCTACGAACTGCTACTGCTACTAGTTTGCCAGTAGTCGTACTGCTACCACTACCACTACCACTACCACTACCACTACCACTACCACTACCACTACCACTACCACTACCACTACCACTACCACTACCACTACCACTACCACTGCTGCTGCTGCTGCTACTACTACTACTACTACTACTACTACTACTACTACTACTACTACTACTACTCCTGCTACTACTCCTCATCCCACTCCTACTCTCACTCCTACTCCTACCCCCCGG
>CAJNDV010000001.1:229079-267314 GCA_905221635.1 Symbiodinium sp. CCMP2456
TCTACTTATTCTTCTACTTCTACTTCTACTACCACCACTACTGCTACGACTTGTCGATGGCAACGACAACGACTGCTAATAGTTCTTTTCATCGGACTTCCTGTTCTGTTTCTTGCCGACCCCACTTCTACTGCCAATGCGAAAGTAAGGAGGAACACACCCGAATCCTGTATACTATGAGTGTTATTTGGTACCACCACGGGACGATGACCACTGCAGCGAAAGCATGTCGACTACTCTTGCAACGGCAATATCGGTGTAGCTTACCATTCACCGCAGCACAGTCAAGCAGCAGACAGAAAACAGTGCATGGCATCGTCGGAGCTTCCTGGTTGAGACGCTACTGTCTTACCCACAACGCAAAGACTGTGCAAGAGTCAATCTCCTGATAATGCCAGTAGGGTGTGACATGGCTTTGGGCCTTGGGTGTGCAGGTTACCATTTTTTCTGAGAAGCGATGGCCTGATTGCATGAGGCGGGTGATCAGACTCTTCCACTTCTTCCGGGAGCTCCGGATGATGGTTGCAGCTTTTCTGGAAATAAGGCCCGCAGAAACTACGACACTCGAATGCCGCAAGCCGTAGCTAAAGGACCGAGACACCGAGTTTCTTATTCCCGGGGCCTGCAAGGTGTGCCGCCAAAAGAAATCTCAACAAAAGTTTAAGAAGGATTTAGGTGTTTCGGGCTTGACCGGCCATAAAGCTGAACACCGCCGATAGCTCTGAGGTTTGCATCTTCAATTCCTTGATGTCCCTGATATGGGCTTGCACGTTGCTGATGACCGTGACGTACGTGTGGCCTGGCGGATCGATGTTGTGTCAAGTTCTGGGATTAGGGTCAGGGCTTTGGATAAGAGTCTGGGGCCTCGTTTCAGTTCAGAATCTAATTGGCTGAAGTTCCGGAACACCAACAACACTACTAACGATAAATTTTGCGAGCGAGACGAAAAGTGCAGCATCAACCTCAACAAATCCAGTCCTGTAAAGAAGTTTCACACACCCAAAGACAGAGCTCTATGCTCACCTTAGTATTAGAGTAGGCAACCCTTAATCTCTCTGGGATAGCAGAAACAGGTTAACCCTTAGTTCCCCTAGGTAACTGGACAAGCAAGTCATCCGACCAAACCGTACAGCATGTTCTCCTGTTGTCCTCAAGATCGCTTTGTCGAGGATGGGGGTAGGCTTTGCAACATTTTACCTTTGCGCATGTTGCAGTGTCGGCGCATCGCGAGATCTAACTATCGGATATCACTGGAGGCGTTTAAGTTTAGACACGGCTGCTCGTGGAACCTCATCGTTTGCAGGGCTTGAATGGGCTTTTGCTATTCAAGCCCCAACCCGCAAAGCTAGATGGTATGCAAAACGTCCCCGCAGTGTGTGATGCCGAGGCTACCCTGTGCTTGATTTGTTTGGGCCTAGATTCCAGATCTCAACAGCTTCTGGTGCTGAGGGCTAGCCAAACGAGCGGCTTTGCACAATCGGAAGCCGGGATTGTACTGGAATGGTACTCATTAGAATAAACCCGCGCCAGAAGTGAAGGCCTACTTCTCCAGCTCTGGACGGCCCTAAAATTCAAGCGCCTTTACCGAAGTCTCAAAACCCAAAACCCTAAACCTCTGAAGCCTAAACCCTAAACCCCCACACCCCTAAACCCCCCCTGCACTGCACCCCAAACCCTAAACCCCTAAACCCTAAACCGTCCCCTGTCTTTACAGGTTTGCGATCTTGTGCACACAGGGCGCCTCCACGCCCCTCGGCCTTGAGAAGCCGCGGATGCAAAGGGAGCCACGGCTTGGGGGCTAGCGGTTTAGGATTTAGGGTTTAGGGATTTAGGCTTTAGGATTTAGGGTTTAGAATTTAGGGTTTAGGGTTCTTCTGCAGCCACAACATGTGCGAGGGAGCTTTTGGTTGCGACTTGCGGCCACAGAGCCGGACATGCTTGCGATGTAAGCCATCACATTCAGACACCTGCTGCCATACTGCTCCGCATGTTGCCGGCTCTGGGGTGTCAAGATTCCAGAGTTGCTGATGCAGGGATGTGCAGGTTTGATACACTCGGGGCTTGGGATAAAAGCCTCCTGGCCCCCCTAAATCCTACAGCAGCTTATCGTGCACAAGTTTCACATTAAGGAATTTTGAGCTACCTAAGCGTCTCGCTGTCGTTCAGTGTTTTCTACCCCCAAATTTGGGTAGTTCCCTACACTAGGGCCCCTTTGTAGATACCAAATACAATAGCACGGCACCCTTATAAAAGGGAACCTAAAAGGGACCCTAATTTGAGAATTACCCAAGTATCATTATCGGCCCTTACATCCTTTACCTCGACCCTCAAGCAAGGCTCCTTTCTCAAGCAATATCTGTGGTTAGGGTTTTCCGGCCAGAACTTCACAGCCCGGATGCAAAAAAGGTTTAGGGTTTAATTGGGGCTTTGGGTTTAGGGATAGCCGTAGCACGTAAATAGTTTAGGTGAAACAGCTTCAGATAGGCCTCACCTCCAAACGACGAAGCACCAAGAATCTTGCTGTTTCATGTTGACACGGGTTTGGCGATATTTATGCTTTGAACAACCGCACTGTCAGTGGCTTCCATCGGGTCTTAAACACCTTTTACCTGGCAGTCATTCGGGACTTTTCTTTTTTTCTATCTACTTTGTGTATTGGGCCGGGGTGGGGGTTTCTGGGTCTTTAACTACTGTCTCTGCAGGCTCTTGTGGTGTAGAAGTGCTTGTTGCTTCGGAGAGTAGTCATTTTGGCGTAGTTGGACAAAGAGACCTCGTCTGGCAGAGTCCAAGCTGCGAGAGCGTAAGCCCTAAACCCTAAACCTTAAACCCTAAACCCTAAACCCTAAACCCTAAACCTAAACCCTTTTACCTTAAACCCCAACCCGACCGCCCAATGAACTACTGAAGCCCCAGAGCCCTCATCCCTATAAGCCTCTATAGGTTCCCCAGCCCTACCCTCGGGTTTAGGGTTTAGGGTTTAGGGTTTAGGGTTCAGGGTTTAGGGTTTAGGGTTTAGGGTTCGCCCTAGTTCTTTTACTGAGGAAGCTAGGCCTTTAGTGCCTTGTATGACCAGGTACTTCCGGGATCCAAATCCACCCGACCCGACGATCCCTGTGGTCACTGCAGGATCTCCGATCAGCAGCAACGCTTCGAAACGAGCGGGTTTACGGTTCAGGGTTTAGGGTTTAGGGTTCAGGAGTTTTGTGTTTAGGCTTTATAGGGCCCTGCCGCTTTTCAAAACCAGACCTCTGCCATATCCCATTTCTCAATGACTGGCTACAGCTTTATGAAGGATGCCTTGTGAGGTCTGGGAGGCCTCGGGGCGCTTCAACGTAGAGACTTGAGAACTGTTGAGATTTGTAGTTCAAGGCCGCAGAGACGGTATGGCAGCTGTGTGCAACTCGTTGCATACCAGTTCTGCCCACAACCTCCTGAATCCCGACATGCGATGTATCCAATGCACCGAGTCACTTACAGTCAGCTCTTGCATCATGCACGGAGGGAGATTCTGCGGTTGGCGCGGAATGGAGGGAGCGAGCGAGCTAGGTTAATTTAAATATTGCAGAATGCCCCTAGTCTACATAAGCCGGAGAATACTTCGTGCTTCCCCACAGATCGCCTGAGCACCTTTAGGGCATCCCGGACAGTCTGTTTCCTTCTCAACTCGCACGGTGTTTTTCTTGGGATCGTTCGGTCAGCTTCGGTTTTTGTTCAAGTCACCCCCCGTCGTGCCTTCGTCGGTCTGGGTTGTATCACCGAGAAAACGTAAGCCAAAGCCCGAACCCAGTATGCACAGGAGGAGAGGAGCTAGCAGGGGCCTACCAGACCAATTTGCTGTCCGCGGCCGGCTTGCGGCAGCAGCTAACGGTTCATTTTGACTCACTGCTGCTCGGCCGATCATCGGCTTGGTCAATCACAGTGCATGCCTTCTTCTTCAAGGGCAAGAGAGCAGAGGGTTTGTTGTGGGATTTGGTGGCCACCGCCGAACTGAACAGACTTCGTGACAAGAGCCCGGTGGCTAGGAATTCATAATCATAGTTGCCTTACATTGGAGCCTCCACAATTGGTCACGCCAGTCCTGTATGATTTTCTCCCTCGAGGTGTCGATCTTGTCTCGAAGCCTCGGGACCAAAGCCTCCGTCAGCATTTATATATATATATATACACTATATATATATATATATATATACACTCTATATATATACTATATATATACATATATATATATATATATGTATATATGTGTGTGTATATATATATATATATTCGATATTGATTCGGCTCTACCGCTTTATGACAGAACTCACCTTTGGTCAGAACCTCACAGGTCCTAAAGCGAATCGACCCGGAGTCCCAAATCCTGAACCAAGATCCTGTGGTTTAGGGTTCAGGGTTTAGCACCCGAAACACGGTTCTGGGTTTGGGGTTTAGGGATGCGAACCCTCCTCTACATTCACTACACGCTAGAGCTACTGTGCATCCTTTTCCAAACCTGGCAGCCTCTGGAATCTCCGGGCTCTGTCCTAACCCTATGCCACATACTTCCCCTGGCTTAGAATCAGAGCCTCACCAGGCTTCGATCCATGCTGTCGCTGATGATGGCTGTTACAGGAGTTTTGGCGGCAGAAGGGCCTTTCACCCATGGAACCAAGAAAGGGAACAGAAGCCTGGCACGAGACGGAGCTTACAGTTCCAGGAGCACTTAGCGCCAGTTCTACTCTTGCCATTGTCTTTGTTTAGACTAATCTCCTATTAATGCGATTGCTGTGCTGGTTCTGAATTCTGATCGTGATGACCGGTTAACTGCGAATGGTGCTGTGGATCCTCGGCTCCATTGCTGCATAAGATCGGACCCGAAACGCCGAGTAAGCTTATTCTACTTGTTAAGGTCCGGTCCTATCAAGGAAACCAAGCAAGCATTTATTCTAAAATGTTGGTCCGGGTATTGTTTGCAAGGCGGACTGGATTGGTGCCTTGCCCGCATGGCCAAGATGCGACCGGATGTAGGGTTCAGGGTTCGCACTTCACAATTCAGGCTTTGTGGTTAGGGTTTAGGGTTTCGGTTGTTTCCCGTTTACCCGGATCTTGACTCCTGAGCCTCGTGACGTATAAATAGCAAAAACAGAAGTGCCGGAAGGGTAAGGGCGGAAGTTCCCAAACCGAGCTGGAACACGACATCAATCCAACGATACAAGATAGAGCCGAAACATCCAGGCATCTCGTGAAGACGGACAGGAATCTATGCTGAACACGACAAGACAAGATGTAGCGTCACCAGCTTAAGCACGAAGGAAATAGCAGAACCGCAAATGCCAAAGCCGAAAATAACACGCAAATACAAGACTGACAAGCCGCGAGGTACCAGATCGCCAAGCCTCTCATGAACATGAATTACCTGTACTTCACGGCTTTCCTGTTTTATGCCTCCCGGCAGGGAAGGGGAGGACAGCCGACTGTGACTTGTTTGTGCTGCGGCTGTGCAGGTGTGAACTGATTTGATCAACACGCTATTCTCAGCAACGACTCCACCACCACCAACAACGGCGCCAGCAGCAGCAGCATCGTCATCAACATCAGCAACAACAGCAAGAACAGCATCGGTAGCATAAGCAGCAGCAGCACCACCACCACCACCACCACCACCACCACCAGCAGCGGTCACCACCACCACCGCCACGACTACCACTACTAAGTTGCTTGCGTAGGCTCCATTGCCGCAGGTTAAGCATATATCTGCGCATCCATGACGGACCATGTGGCATTGCAAATCTTCCGACAGGCTTAAACCCTATTCTGAAGACTCGAAGCCCCAAACCAACAACCTCAGACCTAAGATAGGGGCCTCAATAAGTACGTATATTAATTTGGGGCCTCCTTATGAAATCTAATTAGTATAATGGGTCCCAAGACCCTTTTCGCATTATTACAGCCCCTGAGCGCCATCGGTCGGTCCGGGGGTAAGCCCTCACTCAGCTGATCCGAAACCTAAGCCTGTGACCGCGAAACGTTTGAAACCAACATGATACCGCCTCAAGGATGCATGGTTTGATGATGCTAGTGGTTAGTATGCAGTGAGTAGCAGCAGAAGCAGAAGGAGCCGCCGTAGTGATCGGCGCCGCCGCCGTCGTCGTAGCAGCAATGCTACTACTGATATTCATAAGAGTCGTCGGGCCTTGAAAGAGAAGTAGATAGTGGTCCCTGTGGTGGCAGTGTTAGCATCTTCGATCTAAATGTACATTCTTGGCCTGATAGCCGGATGCACTGATGCGAGGCTGCCAGAAGAGACCAACAGCTCGTGAAGCCAGTCCCCTTTTGCGTAAGGTCGACTTGGGGTTGCTGAGTTCCTGTTATCCATATTCCGAAGTGAAAGAGAACTTCAGAGCCTTGACACACCGTCGGCTTATTTAATCGTGTTTTCGATCGGAAACACATGGCAAGATAATGCGCACGCCAAAGTATGCACGGCACTCTGGCGGGAGCCGAATTTTGGTGTTCGCCAAAGCTTTGGATCCCTTCGAACGGGCAGGAATTCCTGACCCGGGCTGGAGTGGTCCGAGAGCCAAAACGGACACGGGAGTACGATTTACACCCGACTTCCGCGTACGCACTCCTCGTTCCCGCATGGTTTAGGTGAGCACAAGCGAACAATAGTGCCTGAACCCTATGCCCCAACACCTACACTTCAAGGTTTTGCTGATCGTTCTGTGCATCATGAACGTCCTGTCTGCTCTTTTCGTTGAGATGGCCTTGCAGATCAAAGACAGGGACCTCTTGATTCAGGCCCGGGCTGCGGGCTTCAGTATGCCCAGAGCTCTATTTTCAAGTTTTCAAGCAAAAGTGCGACCCCAAGTGGGGCTCCAGTAGCTGCCTACATCCAAGGAGCGGGACTTCTCTGCCATGTAAACAGGGGCACCGTAGCATCACTTAATAGACCTGGAAAGCCCCCAGAGTCTCCAAGCCACTAGCGTCACGAGAATATCATACGGAATGTAACATACTATGCTACGCTATAATAATGCCATAAAAATGAAATACAATAATATAGAATCGGTGGGACCTGCCCGAGGCAGAGCTGGCAAAGATCGATGCATTTTTGAAGGACCCGACTACAAGTTCGAGAGGTCCTAGCCTCTTCTTCAGGGTCCTTTATTAAGGGTTATAAGGTCTTTCTAGAAGGTCTTTCAGGGTTTCTGGGGTAGCATTAAGATACCTAGAACAGCCAGAGAGACGTTGCGAAGTTGGAGAAGAAATAATGCCAGTGAGTGGTGATGAGATTGTGCACCCGAGCATCTCACGGAACTGAGGCATACGCCTAGCCTGAAGCATGTTTTTGGCCGTCTGCGATGTCAAAATTAACAAGGCGGAAGAATGTATTCAGGGAAACTCGTTGGACAGGATTTAAGGGTTTAGGGTTTAGGGATCATAGTAAAGCTGCTATAGGGCTGCTTGCTCCAACTCCGGGCGAAGTGGAAAGCCTGTTGCAAAAGGTCTCATGGACTTGGAGGCACTTCAAAGACACTTCGTTCAAAAGGGCTCATGGAACAGGGCGTCAGAACATGTGAGGACTCCTTTGGGAACGTTTATGCACAGCAGCTTCACCACAGAGTCCTCCATCCAGAAGCCCAGCATGTGCACAGAGGCAAAATGACGATCTGCTGACACCACACCACTCTCGCCGACAGCAGAACATCTGAGATGAAGCTCAGAAAGAGCTCTGGTGTGCTTCCGCAATAGCATCACACAACAGGAAGGCAACTATCAGAAAAGTAGATAGACTTGGACCTCGGTACGACCAATCTCACGGCAACAAAGAAGCCCTGCTCACTGCGTGGATGCTACGAAGACAGTTCGGCATAAGCGTGGACAAACGCACCATATAGGTTGTCAGAGGGAGCTAAAACTCGACCGTGCAGCGACCCAAGGCTGATGATCTAATTTGTGGCTTTGCGGCACCGGATGCCTGACTGATACAACAAGTTTTTTCAGCAAGCTAGCAGTTCAACAGTCCTGAAGTTCAGAAGGACATGCGCGACCTCTTCGACGAGGTCGACGTAGATGGAAACGGCGTTGTGACTCGCGCAGAGTTGTCGTTGCGGCTTGGCATAGTATACGGGTGTGGACTGGTTGCCGAGACTTGCCCAGTCTGGACATACGAACCGCAGCAGCACAGTAGGCAAGAGCAAGAACAAAGTGGTCAGGCGCCAGGTCAGCCACCACACACAGTGAGGTGACCTTACACAAACGGACAAAACCCCTGGAAGTGAGAACACTTCAGCTTGCCTAAGAGCCCCCCAAGGACATAAGCCCCAAACCCCCAAAAAGCACTCCAACCCCCCTGGTACCCTGAACACGAAATCCACTCTAGTCTACCTAGCCCTTGCGATCTGCATCTCTTTCCAAACCCCAAATAGTCCCCAAAGACTTCTCGGGTAGCCCAATATAAAACCCTTCATCAAAGCCTTACGAGGCCGAACGACTTTTCATGAGCCCTAAACCCTAAACTCCTATTTAGGGTTTAGGGGGACCCAAACGACCCCTCGAGTAATGTATAGCAGCTTTATAGTAACCTTGGTGGAACCTTGGAATGCCCATAGAGTAGGGCCATAGCACATCCTATGCTAAGCCTGTCGTAAGCCCGCAGTACCCTACCTATAGTCTCCATTGTAGTTCCTTTTTTGGTTTAACCAATTCTATATTAAGGATTCTAGAAGGCATCCCCAAAAATGGACGACAATGGAGACTATAGGTACAGTAACCACGGCTCTTTGAGGTACATGAAGAATGAGCGGGTGATGGCCTACTTCGGTGGGCAGGGGCTCGACATGTCCGATGCAGCCAGCACGAAGGGTGTCTTTTCTTAGGGGCTGAGTAGGTAACCTTTAACCTTTTGGGGCCTATATAACCCTACTATAATTCAAAAGGTCAACTTCTTTTGGGCTAGGGTACTCAGCCCCTAAGTTTTAGTTCGTGGTTTGGGGTTTGGGCTGGCTTGGTTTTGTTTGGTTTGGGTTTCGGAGTGGCCATGGTTGGCAAGTTCATGTTGGGGCGTTCGGTTTTTTCCGCCTCAGAGGTTTACATGCCATAGTTGAGCCTTTGTGATCTAAAGCTTTTGTTGTGTTTAGGGTCGGGGGGGGGTTCGGGTTTCGGGCTGGGTAGATGGGAGTGCAAGACTATAGGGGTCAGTGCGCCTTGACGCATTTTTTGTCCATCGGCCCGGGGGCGGGATGGAGGTGTTGGGGCATTTTGAGGATGTGGTCAGGCGCTGGATCTTCATATCACCAAACCGAGTGAGTAGCCCGAACTTTACTGCACTTAGGCTTGGTGTGGGGGCAGTTCGCGCCGCTAAACTTGCAGCATTTAGACACTAGTTCCAGACTTTTTGTGCCGACATCAGCTGTAGGGGCAGAGAGTTCAGTGGGACGGCACGCATGTTTCGAGGATTTGTGCGACGCTTTACGTACACCAGCTGTTGAAGCAGGAGCGCTTTTGGGGGCGGTAAGGCAGCACGAGCTTAAAGAGAGACAAAAAGCATGGCAACGGCCAAGGTAGGACTCATGTTCGACCTGTTAGACTCGTCTCACGATGGGCCACTCGGACACATCGGGGTTCGGGGCAGTTCAGGGTTTCGGGGCTTTGCAGCCGCTGTCTTCA
This sequence comes from Symbiodinium sp. CCMP2456, assembly GCA_905221635.1. Taxonomy (NCBI): domain Eukaryota; class Dinophyceae; order Suessiales; family Symbiodiniaceae; genus Symbiodinium; species Symbiodinium sp. CCMP2456. The sequence continues at coordinate 238,731 of CAJNDV010000001.1, forward strand.
GTTCGCGCCGGGTTTAGGGTTTGCCCACATTTTGCCTCGGTTTGCACATCGCTCCCCCGGCGCGCGAAGAACGAAGTCGAGAACATGGAGTGGTCAAAGCACATCAGGTAAAACAAAAAAACCCTATGTGATGCCTAAGGCCACTGAGCTCCCGAAACTTGTGGGACTTCTTCCTCGGAACACCGTCGCCCTAAGCCAGTTTCCTCCCTCTCCCAGGAAGCCAGGATAGGATGCAAAGCCTTTGCCCCCCTGTAGCTCTGCAGTCGAAGCCTTGCCTCCATTATCCGAATGTCCTTCGTCGAGCGAAATGTATTCTGACTCGGTTTACCGGCCCTGAATGTTTATCCCAAAGCCCGTTACACCCAAGGCCCGGCACCCAAGCTCGTGGGGGGGGGGGGGGGGGGGCGGGAGTCACATACAATTCCAACGATGAAAACGTTTGGAGGGACACTCCTTCAATGTGCAATCCTTATACGTCCTCAATCACAGCCAACTCCCCACACACCTAACACGCCGCAACCCGGCTCGAAGGATCAGGGTGCACCATACACGGCTAAAAGAACCCCAGAGTCCTACAGCCGTTGCCCGAAAGGAACCCTAAACCCTGAAACTTGTAGACCCTGAAGCCTCAAACTGTAAGTTTTTTGCAGTCCGAGGACGATTGGTCTATCTGAGTTCCTCCTTGGCACATTGCGGCTGAAGGGTGGGGCAAGGTGCCTTCGTGTTGAGATCTCAGGAAGGCTCGGAGGCTTCACGCCGAAGAGGGGCTTGGCAGTGATATACCAGGCTAGATTATCGTAGTGCATTATAGTTTCTTAGAAAATTTCCTATACTATGCATCCCGTATTGTTGTGTAATGAGATCATTCCATAGCATGTTGTAGTTGACAATCCCAAAAGGGGATCTATGCAGAGCTGCGGATCTGCTGTATCCGCGTGACTCCAGCTTGATGGGTGTGGCTGGTAGAAGCCTCGATCCAAAGCTTAGCGCGTGAGTCTGTGGCTGCCCGAACCCCGAAGCTCTCAAAGCCCGCAGCCCTGAACCTTGGCCGTTGGCCGAGTCCCAAGTCCCAAGAGTGAGGAAGATATCATAGCCCTAGAAGGGAACTGTAAACCTAAACCGCCGCTAGAGCTCAATCCCCCAAAGCCGTGCGCCCCGTCTCAGTGGATCCAGCGCGCACGAGTTTTCGGAACCCCGACATCCATGAGACCGCCAGGTGCATCGAAGTGATGCGATTGTTTCAAGCTTTGGACCACATCAGGCCGGGTCAGGGCTGGACATCGTTCCGAGCAGGGCACAGCCCCCCTGATGCCAGTGTACATACCCCTAGGCCCCATAGCAGTTCCTTTTTGGGGTTCATAGTTAGAATGCTATAAAGTAATCCCAAAAAGGAACTACTATGGGGCCTATGGGTAGAAACCCCACCATGAACGAGCTCGTAAGCTTCATTCCGGACGGAACATGCTTGTAGCTACTGGGCCCCCTACATTACCCAATGGACCGGTGGAAAGCCGTTGCAGCCATCGACAACACCATAATCAAGAGACCCGTAGCAGAGTCAAAGCTTCTCAAGCCCAGCAACGACTTGAGAACACAATTTCGTAGACGTGTTTGTTTCTGTAGAATGGACAACTAGAACCCAAAGTGGCGAAGCCCGGAATGCAGGGCTTGGGTTCACCAAGCTCGAAGAGCTGCGTTCTACCCCAAGCTCTGCACAGGTAGTAATACAGAGGTGTTATGATGTAGCAATGTCCATTTCTGAGGGCTTCTTAGTCCATGCATGCTCTACTACTCCCCAAGACCCTACTCCAACTATGAAAGCCGGTATATTAAACCCCAATCAACCAGTGGTGCCCTCAGCCTCATGAACCTTGAAGACTTGCACCTCAAGACCTTAAGCCGCCAAGCGGAAATCCCAACGCAGACCCTTTTCCATCAAGTACCCACGCCTTCGAAGATTGTACGGTTGAGGCTTCGAAGAATGTAGGGTTCAGGGATGAGGGTGTAGCCGGAGCCCGCCTAGTCTCCCTATGCAGGGCGGCAGCAAGGATCCTTTGGCAGTGTTTAATTGCATCGAGGTGCTCTAAGCCAATCTTGATTCTCCACGAACTCAAGACCTCCAAGCCATTTAGACCCTTTACACGACCAAAAGAGCCCAATCGTGAAGCCCTTGAAGACGAGAACCGCCTAGAGCATGGAGTTAGAACCCTTGGTGCGCACAACCGTCTACGTACAAGCCTACTATAGGGTCTGATTCACAGTACTCCCTTGTAGCTCAGCCACGGCAGCTCATCCACCGCGAAACCCTATTCATATGATCGTACGGGCGGCTAAGCCTCAGCACAGCGCAGGAAGGAGCTAGGAACCATCCAAGCAAAGATGGCCATCGTAGCAGCCTCAGGTTACTTTAAGGCCTGTTTTGTGTTTGGGTCTGTACAGGTGCCATGGATGTTTTTTCGGATGTCGGGCTCACGGTTTCTGATTCAATGGTTTAGGGTTAGGTTCTAGGTGAGAGGGTGGTCAGCTTGGCGTGCACGTAGGGTTTATTCCTGCTTGTTGTTTTAAATAAGGGGGGTCGAGGTTTCAAACCATGCGACAGTGCAGCTCGGACGATCCGCGATCTACATGTGTTGATCGATACAGTGGGCCGCAAAAGTGGCATGGACTTCGAAGTTAACATCAGCAAGGCTCCTCCAGATTTAGCTTACATAGAAGCATGAAAGCGGTACCCCAGCTTTGTGAGTGAACACTTCTACATTTTATCGTCCTGGGCTCACTCAAACTCCCCCTTACTAGCCCGAAACTAGATCTTCTGGTACAGCCTTTTACAATACCTATAGTCTCCATTGTACGAGTTTAACCAGTTCTATATTTAGGATCCTATAAGGTAACCCCAAAAAGGAACTACAACGGAGACTATCGGTAAACTCATGCCAACCTCCGAAGACGAGCTAGCGAAGGTTTCGCAAACACCTTAGGTAAAACGGTTCGCAAGTCAAGCGGATGTTCATTAAGCCGTGTCCCCCCCGCAACCAGCTGTAAATCCGCACGAAATTGAAGGCCAGGCCGAACTCCTTATAAACCCTAAACCCGATCACCGGAATCATTCTACTATGAACCCTGAGCCGGTAACGCTCAAAGGTTTTTCTGAGAGTTTCGGTGGTTTAGGGTTTAGGGTTTAGGGTTTTGTTTGCCCAGGAGCCGGAGGCATTCCAGCCTTCGAAGGTTGACCACGAGGCCCACCCAGCAACTTGAGGGCTTGGGTTTAGGGTTTAGGGTTTAGGGTTTAGGGTCGGGTGTGGTGGCGTGCTGTCTAGGGTTTAATGTAGGGGCCTAAGTTATTATATACTATGTTGGAGGGCTCCTTATTGTAATGATAGTGTAATGGGCCCCAAAACCCTATTGTAATTTTTAGGGTCCCTATATTTGTTGGCTTAGGGTTTAGATGGGGCTAGTATGCTACTGCCTGCAGTATCCCTACTACTTGGTTCTCCAATACCCAACCTTTAAACTTTTGGCTTGCTTATAACTTAGGTTTAATCTGAAAGTTTTGACCTTTTTTTCCTTGGCTTATTGGGGAAGTAAGGCTATTCTGATGCTTGAAGACTCTGGTTACCACCGGCGCTGCTGCTGCTACCACCAACCCATTGTTGAAATGCAAGTGGCAGCGTCGCAGCAGCTAATTCTAGCCAGCATTTGTTCATTGCAGCCGCTTATATCAACGGCTTGAATTGAACTGTTGTGGTGGGGCTGGTTTTTGTTGAAACAGTTTTTGGAAGGGTTTGAAAGATTTATTGGTTCAGGGATTGAAAGAATGGCATATCATTTGGCGGAGTTCTTCATCGGCCTTCCCGTCCCAACATGGGTTTGAGCTTGGATGTGTTAGCATGGCTTTGCTGCAGAGCCCTGCTGCAAAAGAACGGTTTAGGGACTCGGCGGTGAGTCAATCACGACCGGGGGGTTTTTCCGTTCCACAGGCTTGGGGCTCCATGACAGGGGAATGTATTCGTGTGTCGCTCCACGTCCCTCTGCGCCAAAAACAACCTATACCCTCGTCCTTGTAGTCCCCATATGGTTATATGATCTTACACTCCAAAGTACATTCCAATGCTTCAGGCGCCTTCTATTGTAATCTTGTTCCTGTAGCTCCCAGTGCCCTCGAGTTTGTTCGTCGGAGCATCACAGGGGACTTAATACTAGAAATACGGTTTTGCGATACAGAAGCTTACGTAAAGGACCATAAGGATGTACTATCGCTAGCTGTTACTAGCTAATCTGACTTGTTCTGAGCATTGCGATGACCACCTCGCTGCGGTTTTCAGTGTGAAACCCTCCGCAAATCGAAGATGCCTCATCCAACAAAGGACCAAGTGCTCAATTGTGTTGCATGCTCCAAGACATGAAGGCTTTATGTTGATAGTCTTGCCAACATTCAATCTTCTTTGAACCTCCGGCTTTGCATCTAGCGATGACAGACCACTCGAACCACCAAGGCGCAGCATGTTGCAAGCTTGCACAGTTATAGTGATATTTTAATAATCATGACAATAATTGTAGTATTAATAATAATGACAATAATGGTAATATTAATAATAATGACAATAACGGTAGTATTAATAGCAGTAGCAGCAATATCAATTATACGTATATTCATTCAAGGGAGCCTTCTCCCCGTTCTCCGAACTTTGGCCGATGGAGCCAGGAAGACACCGTGGCCAAGCTCACCAGGTTTTGAGAATAGCTGAAGGTGTGACATCAGATGTGCCTTGCATCGCGGAGCCCAAGACTGTAACCCCGTGCTGTTCTCGAGCCAACTAAGAAGAAAATACAGGACTGACAGATCACGTCGAGATAGTTGCTGGCAGGTTTCGTGCAAAACGTGCTGCAGCTGAAAAGTGCTTTTGGGCCACAGCCACCTTCCAGTTGCGAAGAAAGGTCGCCGTCGAGGTGCTTACTGTCCAAGCGAACCTAGATGAATATGTAGCATTGAGCGAGCTCCTCCAACATCACAGTTGTATATCTGTGTATCTGCATGTACAATGCAGGCAGATACACAGATATACAGTTGGCGCTATACAGTTTGTCCATTTCTCTCTCTCTCTCTCTCTCTATGTATCTGTCTTTCTATCTTTGTCGGTCTATCTATCTACCTATCTAACTATCTGTTTGTCTGTCTATCTATCTATCTGCCTACCTCATCTACCTTTCTATCTATCTATCTACCTATCTACCTACCTACCTACCTATCTATCTATCTATCTATCTATCTGTCTAACTACGCAACTATCTAACTATCTATCTATCTATCTATCTATCTATCTTTCCACCCACATATTTTCATAGCTGCATGTAGACCAATCGATAGTGTTGTCTCTAGCTCTTTCTCTCTCTGCCTTCACTACATCTACATATATATATATATATGTGTGTGTGTGTGTGTGTGCGCGTCTGTATGTGGATATGTAGGCATGTGTGTATGTGTAGATCAATGCTTAGTACGTTTTGAGTGACTTCCGCCGCTACTTTGTCAGGGTTGTGTCAACCCTGCATGAACATCTCAGCACATAAGGGACTGAATGATCTGAAATCTTAACTGTTACTTTTGCAATAATACTCCGATCGGTTCCCTAGTCTAATTCTAGTATGTCAAACCTCGACCTATTCTAACCAGCAAGGCCCCATTTGTATCTGTTGAGTGTTCTCGAGACCTTCAACTTCTGAGGACTCCGAAGCAAGGCAGTGGGGCTTTGCCCGGTTCTGCCCGTTCTGATTTCCAAGTCAGGGATATCGCCACAAAAGGCTTCAGCATCACACAGCTTGGGCCTCTAAAGGAGGACGGTGTGGATGGCTGCGGCGGTAACGCGCAGAGTATTCGTCTCACAATTTTTCCATGGCACCTAGATTGGACAAGGCAGTGTCCTCGCCATTCCCGTAAAGCCCTATAAGTCACGAGGGCCGTGACATCCTGGCCAGCACTGCCGGGCCGCGCCCTGTCCAGAGAAATTGGCCTGCTGGCACAAGCGTGCTCACGGGTCATGAGGCCTGCTTGCCACACCGCATGCACCGCTGAATTTTAAGGCCTTGCAGGAAGTGTTCCCATGACACACCTTACCATGGCACTGCCTCTTACGTTCAGATCCTTGGAATGATTGCCGTTTTTTTGTTCAGGCTTCCTTCCATGCGGCTCGAAGAATTTGACGCCTGAGCGTCAAAGCACCTGGGCGCCAATCGGTCAGCGGGCTCGGAGTGGTTACGACCTGCTAAGCTATTCAAAGAAGGGTGCACCAAACAAAGGCTCTTAGCTAAAGATGTTTCTTGTGGATGTCCGTCTTGAGCCTTCACCACCCACTTTTGCGATACCTCAGATTGCAGAGGAATCTGATGGGCACGAGATGTACCAAAGTATTATGTATGGCTTACGTACACGGGTTCGAATTTCCCAATTAGAGCTTATAGGGAGCTGCATCATCGTCCATCTCTTCTACCCTCAGATTTTTACCCAATGCCTTCCAGCTCCAAAAGGAAGCCGGGAGAGAGCTTTTCGGACGAGAGAGAGAGGCATGTTTGAGTTCTGAGTTGAAAAAATGGTCGGGGCTTCGGCTGTAGCTTCCCGACCGTTCCCTGGTGTGTTGCTGACGGTTTGGTCGGTTTCAGGATGAAGACCTCCACGCACTCTGAAAGTATCACCCTAAACTTCCGTTTCGGGATTCAGAAGCCCAGACCCCAAAGCGTCGTTGCGGCATCTCAAGCCACACCTCAGCCAAACTGGAATCCCGAGAACAACCCCACACACACACATACACACACACACACACGCACCCGCGCGCGCACACACTGCCTTCCTCTCTGGCCTTTTACCGAGGAGTCCAGGCCCATGGGGTTTCATGTAGACGTGAAGGTGGGCTGTAGGTTCTGGAAGACCCGGAGTGGCTTTATCAAAGCTCTTTGTCAGGCAGTCCAGAGTCTACCCACAGGCCCCATAGCAGTTCCCTTTTGGGGTTCATATTTAGAATCCTATAAGGTAATCCCAAAAAGGAACTACTATGTAAGAATAAGCTCGATGCCCGAAGCTACCCCAAGAGCAACTCGGGGCTGGGGGGTCGCCCGCAGGGATACCAAGCTGATCCACCTCGATGGCCGTCACCCAGAGGCACGGCACCAGAGAGGATTTGCAGCGGGTTTGCTTAGAGTTGTTGTGTCTCTTTGGTGCGGATAGTCTGCGGACGTGACTCGTGCAGGAGTCGCTTTCTATTATAATTTCATGATTATGCAGTGAGCCCTGAATCACTGAATCTTACACTCTTCCTGCGCCAAGCTGTGCCTTTAAGGGCTAATTAAGGGTCCGGCTTTGGATGTGCGACAACGTTCGAGGGGAGGGCTTAGGCTATAGGGTTTGGGGCTTGGGGTGTGTGGTTTGGGTATGGAGTTGATGTAAATGCCTCTCCAACGCCGAAAACGACTTACATGGAACCTTTTAATTCGAACGCCTACGTCTTTTGAGCCATGGTGCTTATAAAGCCTAAACTCAGAGCCTATAGAGCATAAAGCCGAAATCCTAAGCCCGGAGACTTCGAACCTTGAAAGGAAGGGAAGGTTCACCCGAAGCTAGATCAAGCCAATGAGCTGTCCGCTAGGATTCATAGTCCCTAAAAACCCTAAACCCTACCTGGACCCCAAATAACCTACCCTTTTTAGGTTTCCCGATTATAGTTTCTTTATACAAGTCCTTAAAACGGTAGTTTCTTTGGGGTTAAGGTAAACCCTAATCACCAACCCTCGGCCCGAGAAGCTAAAAGCGTTTTAACCGCTAGGGGTCAAAAGGGTTGAAAGTTTCTTTCCTCGGCACGGTCTACTATACTACCCACAAAGAAGGAGCAGGAAGACTGCATCAAGGGTCCCGTTCCAAGCCCTACCCTAAACCCTATAAACCTTGTAAACCCTATAAGCCCTATACACCCTATAAGATGTAACACCCTAAACCCTCAACCCTATAAGCCCTAGAAGCCCCAAACCCGACCATATTTCCCAAATCACAAACTCCGGCCTTCGCAGGCCCCGTCAAAGCCCGCAAGTCCTCGAAAAGCCTGAGACCCCCGACGCCCGGCCCTTGCGAAAACCTGGGTTCTCCAGTGCCCAACTTTTTTTAAACTCTTTGGCCCTTATAACTTAAAATTTGGGTTTAGGTTAAATTAGGGTTTAGGGGTATAGGGTTTAGGGTAAATTAGTAGCAATCTGAAAGTTTAACCTTTCATTTCCCTGGCTTATTGGGGAGGTAAGAAACAGACACGAGGGCTTAGGGGTTTTGGGTGGATAGGTTTTGGGGGTTTGGGGTTTATAGGGGTTTTGGGTATAGGGGTTCGGGGTTTAGGGGTTTTGGGTTCAGGGTTTAGGGTTCAGAGACACACACTGAAAACCAAAAGGCTGCGCTGGCTCTGGCAGATGCTGCTTTGAAAGACCGAGGCATGCAGGGGGGGCAGGTTTTAGGATGTTTTTTACACCTTGGAGCTCATACGGTTTACATCATCGTTGTATGGGGTTTTGAGCTAGAGTTTGGCTGTTTGATCTATCTCGGAGTGTCTGCGCTTGCGGTTACACACGTGGGATGTGATATGTCCAAAATGTGAGTCCGCTGGAGCTAGAGAGTTTTGGAGGCAGATGCCTGCTAGCGCAAGATCTGGGATTCTTTTTTGTAACCGGGCCCTGAAATCCTGATCCTCGCCCGTGCCGGGCCTTCTATGGCTTCGGAAGTGGACTCTGCATGACATATGGAGGGCGCTTTGAAGCTCGGGTTTTCGGGTTAGGGCTTTGAGTTTGGGAATATGAGGTTGCCGTGCCACCCAGGAGCTGCTGCGACCGATAAGTGCCGAACCCCAACCATGACCCATGCAAGTGTCGTCGCATGTTTCTAAACCCTGGGTCATTACAAAACATCCCGGAACCCTAAACCCTTAACCCTAAACCCTAAAAAAGGGCTGTTGTCAGATGGGCTTTCACTATGCTTGTGTACCTGTCCCTGGCCTTTCGTCTGAGCCCTCCCTGACAACCTGGAGCTCCAACAGTGAATCTACTGTTAGTTCCCTTCCTTCCTTTGTTCTTGACCAGTATTGCCACAGACCTTGCCAGGCTCCCTAAACCCTAAACCCTAAACCCTAAACCCTGTCCGAGTGTGAGTGTCCAAAAAAACCCTTGCAAAGCAAGTCTAAGTCTTGCAGGGGACTCGGGGAGTCCGTTCATCACCTTGGATGCCGAACGACCTAGGGAAGGCACTGTTTTTTTGGTATGGGGGGGGGTTATAAGACTTTACAGGGGTTCTGTAAGGGTTGCTCTACAAAGATGCTGTAAGGGTTCTTACAGGGGGTCGGTGGTTTGGTGCTTACCTGCTACATATTGGGTGGCACTTTGGGCTGCGCGTTGCCAGAGTTGTGGGTTCCTCCGTGGTATTCTCCTAGTCATCGAAAGTTCTATAGGGGTCTTTTGAACTACAATCCGATCCACTTAACTGGTTTAGGGGCTTGAAGTCCCCGCTATAGTTGTTTTCAGGTCTAGAGAGTAGCAACAGAGCATTCTGCGCTCCTCGGTTCAGCCTTTACCTCAGCTGTCGAGGAGCAGCAAGCTAGTAATACAGGGGCCTTAAGAATGAGGATAGGGTTTGGGGGTATAGTTTACTATAAGTATAATATAAGGAAGCCCCAAAACCCTATTCTAACTATGAAGGCCCCTACATTAGGGTTTGGAGTTGTGATGGGCAGAAATCACAATGTCGCAGAAATCCCACATCCCAGTTGGAGTTGGAGCTACGGGTTCGGGTGACTGAAAGTTACAGGAAACCCCAAGTGTTTAGCGGCCGTGACTCACACATGATAGTTCCGCTCAGGGTTACGAGTCTTGTTTTCGATTGCGGATTTAGATCGACCGTTTGCGCGAAAACCTGCATTTCAGCTTTGGCTGGATTCTGCGGCAGATTTTGCTGCAGGGGTCAGAAGTGAAGTTGCCGGCCCTTCGGGCTGTTGTTGGGTGATCTATAGATCCCTCCACATACAAAGACAATCGGCTTCTGTTCTGACCATTGCCGTCCTAACTATCAATCTCTCGTGCTGTTGAGCGATGTCGCTTGCCGTGGTAGACGAAGGAGAAGCTGATGGGAATCGCCCGCATCCACATGGACTTGACACCTGCAGGACTGCTCGGCCTTTGCGGATTGTTGGGCTCACCGGCCTTCTTGGCACGATTTCCATTGACCTGCAGACAACGGTGACCGAGGCGCAGAAGATGATTGCCAAGTCTCTAAACATCCCTGTACCGGAACAACACCTCATCAGCCAAAGCCGATGCCTTTCCTGCAATGAGCTTTTGGGTGGCGCCCTGGGGGAGAACCTCGAGGTGACGCTGCTCAGGTGTGACAGGAAGACCTTGATACTAGAGTCGGCGAAGCAGACAGGATCAGTGGCACTCGAGCGAGCACGACGCATGGTGAAACTTTCGGGCAGCATCTCTTGATACCGACGAGGGGCCTGAACCAGAATGTGTAGAGTAGAAATGTTCAGGAACTTCCTAGCCTCGACTTGCAGAATTCAATCACAGGATGGGTAGCATGGTGCCGGCCGTGCCACAGACTGTCATAAGTTGGCATCGAGTAGTGTAGCTTTTTCAAGAATTCGCGATTCATCCAAGATGGGGCACAGTGCCTGGACCCGGAGCAGGGCCATCATCGGAAGTAATCTTTGTCATACTTCTCACCTGACGGAACCTGGACGGCGCTCACCGGGTCCAAAGGCCATGCCTCCATACGAAGCAGATAAGAGACTTACAGAAAGTGGTTTGTCGTTTGCAGCTTGGCGGTCAGGAGGATGTGTTCAAAAGAACCTATTGAGTGCAACGAGCCAGACGCCTGTTGCTCAAGCTTGCGGTGGTGGCCGAAATCCAAGCTTGGCACTTGACGCTGTGCCTTTGCTCAACAGAATCTGAAGCTTAGTTTCTTGCCTCGGCTGTTGGTCAGTCATCCATCCTCTGCTGTCAGCAGCTGACAAGATTGGTATCTCCGGGCAGCTTTTCAGCACGATTAGAGCAGTGGGCCGGTCTGAAAATGGGCAGTTCTCTAAATTAGGGTCCTTTTTTAGGTCCCCAATATAGTGCGGCACCCTTATAAAAAGGACCCTAAAAGGGACCCTAATATTGAAAACTACCCAAATGGACTCGGTCTCATTGCCGGCGCAGCTCGGTTTCTGGGCTTGTGGTAGTGGTCCTGGTCGTGGTCTTCATGGTAGTAGAGTAGCAGCCGCAGCGGCAGTAGCAGTAGTAGTACTGGTAGTAGGAGGAGGAGTAGGAGTGAGTAGGAGCAGGAGTAGGAGTAGTCATTAGTGGTCGTTGTACTAGCAGCAGTAGCCTCTGTTTATTTGTTTTGTGTTCAGTTTTGGCGGCGGGGGCGGTTCCAGCAGTTGTTTCTGTTTTGCTTCTTGTTTTTTGGGTATATTTGTATGTGTGTGTGTGTGTGTCTGTGTTTTCTTGTTCTGCTTGCTGACCCGCCTCTCTATTAGGGGTGTTTATTGGCATTGCCGTTGGCAGTCTTGTTGGTTAGCTTCCATAACTCATAAGTCAGATGCACCGGTTGCCCCCAAGCTTTTTCAAGCCCTGAGCCGCAAGCTTCGTGTTGAGCGTGCACGACCCGAAGAGGCTTTCTTGAAAACTCTTTGAAAGTTCTGGTTTGCACATGTTGCTGAAGCACACTCCCTGGCTTCCTTACAGGGCTTGTTCTACGAGGAATTCCCTCTCTCTTGGTGTTGCAGAGCTTTCACTGCGAAGGCTGCGCAAAACACGCATGCATCCTCTTGGAGGGAACCCTCAGGCAGGACAGGTTCAGCTGGAGACCCGGGCAGTCCTACCCGCCGAGTGCATACATGTCGGTGCGGAAAAGGAAGGCGGGCACAGTTGCATGCACAGGATGCTTGGATTCAGCGGCCCTTCGAAGGTTCTCTGCATTTCCACTAGTAGAGGCTAGTAGTGTATAGCTCCCTCAACAGATGGTACCCATTACCAAAAGCCTCCGCAATTCATTATATCGTTTTCCTTACTGCCTTACCGTAGCAAAGTATTCGGGCGCGAACCTACATGCGATGCTAAGCCACAAGAGCTTTCGCTTCCGCAATACTCCTGCATGAAGCGGGGATTGCAACCACACTACAAGTTGTTTGCCACTATGCAGTAACTAGGATAGGTTCCTCGCTAGCATTTTGGATAAGATCGTAATGTGTGTTTGCTTCTTGCTTGTGGCTCGTGCAAAGGGCGTCTGCATGGTCGTGCTCAGTGCAGCGCCGAAAAGCCTCAACCCAAAACTGAAACCCACCCGCTTTCCGTTCTGCGTCCGATGACAGTCAAAGCCCAGAAGTAGGGAAACCCTAAACCCTAAACCCTAAACCCTGAACCCTAAACCCTAAACCCTAAACCCTGAACCCTGAACCCTAAACCCTATAAACCCTAAAGAGTTCAACAAAGGCCACAGCAGAGACTGGGCGTGGGCCTTCACGGTCAGTACTCACTCAGCAGCTATCGTTGACCGTCTTCTGTGGATGTGTTTAGGATTTAGGGTTTAGGGTTTCGGAGACCCAAGATCCGCAGAACTAAACGAATATGACTAAATATCCCTGCTGAACTCTTATAGCAACCCTAAATCCTACGAACCCTTAAACACCATAAACCCTCGAACCACTGGATGTTCGAGTGTGAGGGCCGAAGACTGCAAAACCATCTGAATCGGTGCAGGCCTGGAAGCCCTTCTGCAAAAATGTGATGGGCTTTTCTGCAGCGCCAGGCAGAGCTGTTTTGGAGTGGCGGGGGCTTTGTTTTTGGTTGAGTTCGAGGGCGTTTTGATAGGGCTGAATGCTTTAAGGTGTTTATATGTAAAGGTCAGTATCGGGCTCTGAAGACTATGCTTCACCACCGTATCATAATCACATATCTTAGCAGTCCACAGTTCCTCCTCACACCACAAGCCTGTTCTAAGTACTTGGGGCTTGGACTTTGTCCTCCTAGATTCATAAGCCTCAGAGGGTTTCCAGCTGTTGTGTTGTGCTGCGCGGGGTTTCTGTTTTATTGTCAAAATTGTGTTTCGCGGTTTCGGGTTTGGTTTGTGCCCCATTCTTGGGCTTCTATGGATCACGGTGTAGGGTTTCACTCATGGCTTGCAACCAAACTAGTTTGGTTCTGGCAGGTCCGCGACCATGTGCGGTGTGCTTGAACTACAGCCGCAAGCCGTACCCAGGCCTCGAACACTACCACTTAGTCAGTAGGGTTACAGTATATACTTTGGAGCACTTGTAGTACTAATCCCAAGCATATTACTCACATTGCGAGATGCCATGAACCTTCCAGCAGGTACGTCAGACTGCTCCGACCAAAACTTATCAAAAGCCCGACCTAGCCTCCACAGCGATGACCCTCCGTAGCATTCTGCCCCTGCCGCTTGCGAGGCACAATCAAACCGGAATCCTGATTGGGAACAAGTTTCGGAATTGGCTCGGGAGAGCCACCCTAGAGACCCCATTTGGAGAGGCCACAGAGGCCGGAAACCCCCAGAAGGCCTATAAGCTGTAGTTTGGTGCCTTCTCAAGCTGTCAGGTTCCCAAGTGCTTGGACCGGAAAGGCGGCATGAAGAGCATTAATTAGGGTTTAGGGTTTCGAGGTCAGTGGGTACTCCGGGGCTTACCAGGCACTTCAAAAGGGAGCCGAAGTTTGGAGCAACCCGGCCGTTGTTTTTCAAGAGAGTTGCATACTATTTCTCGGATCTCAGGGGCTTGTCGTTGGGCGTTCTGCCTTTGGTGGGGTTTAGGGTTTAGGGTTGGGTGGGGAGCTGGGGGTGCAGATGTTCAAGTACGAAAGCGTTAGGAGCTAAGATTCAGTGGAACCCTGCATTCTGGTGTTCGCTACGCTTGCTAGGAAGGAGGCACAAAGCTGTGAGCCTGAACTGCAAAACCCTTTGAATCAGGACAGCCCTAAATGTTGTTGCCCAAACTCTTCACGAACTTCAGGGAGGTTTGTTGGGACGTTCCCGGTGCCTTTCATCGAAGTTCTAGTTCAGGCGCAGCGAGTGTGTGCGTCCCTCTGGGGTATGTGAGTGGTTTGGTCGTTACTCTGGATTGGCTGCTTGATTTGGGTGCAATGTCGTTTTGGTGCCGGTGCGCCTGTGTTCGATATGTGGTTTATGGCATGGGCTATAGTTTTTCTCGTCGCTCCGTCGTCGTGAAGGCTTCGTTCTCTGTTTGGTGTGAGATTGAGAATCGAAATCCTCAGCCCTAAACCCTGAAACCCTGTAGATTCTGAACCCTAGAACCTAATGGCTAAGCCTACCTGCATCGTAGGCTTGTCCTAGCCACGCGGGAGGCAAACACAAATGCGAACCGTAGATCCGTGAGTCAGCCAACATGGCGCAGTCCGGCCTGCCATCAGCGCTGGCGAGCCTTCTGAAGGATGCTTGCGACCCAGAACTACCCTGACGAATAGTCCTCTAGGCTACTGGATAATTGCAAGAACTCCAAGAAGTAAGCCGTAGCTGAAGGATATTCCTTTGGTTACAGCAGGGATCCCGAACATGCCACGTGTAGTAAAGGCAATTTCCTGAAACTTTTCTATCTTAGTAGGGGTGCTTGATAAAGGGCCTTTCAAGGAGAAGCTTCTTGTCGTTATGGTGCCTTACCATGTAGTAGGGGATCCCTGCAAGGGGAACCAGGGACCAATCGCAGCGTAAATTTCCATGCTCCCAGCATCTCCACTAGTCCGATTTCTCGTGCTGGCATGGTTACATCTTTAATGTAGGCACTTTAGGATTAGAAGTCTCAACCCGGTAGGTAGTTATTTCTAGCACGCGCATGGCATTACGAGCACATTTGCTCTGGTCGGTGCTGTACTGCTATGGTCAGGCATGTGTTTGTCGTTGTGATGATTGCTACGCGACTATAGACTTCTGTGAAACATCTCGCAGTCCGCTGGTATTAGATGCTGTGCAAGCTTGCGGCAGAGATCCACACAGCCCTAGGTACGGCTGCTTTAGCCATAAAGGGACCGACAGGTAGACGTGCCCCACGGCGGATAAGTAGCCTTGTGCTTGCCACGATCTGCAACATCGACCGCACTGAAGACTGGGGCTGTTCAGTCGCCTCGAAGCTACATCCTACATACCATCACATCATGGAGGTCTTTGCTAGACTCAGACCAATCCCGTGAGAGCATTTGGGTCAACTGCAAGAAGTCCTCGGCCAGCCCGGAAACCTAAAAACTAGTGCGACACTCCCCCCAGTCTCAAAACAAGTCCCTAAACTTCCGAGGCCCTAAATCCCAAAGCCTTACAGGTCTGAAAGCCCTAAAGCTGAACCATCCCAAAAACGACCCAGGACTCCCTACTTAAATCCAAAAAAGGCCCTACAAAGCAGCCCTGGACCCTACAACAGCTTTATGAGCTTAGGGGTTCAGGGTTTAGGGTTTAGGGCAGCTTTATGAGTTTAGGAGTTCTGGGTTTTGGGTCTAGAGCCCTACAAGCCTCGAATCATTGAGCCGTAGCCATGCCTTCCATCGAGCTGCCTCCTCGGCAAGACGCTTGGTTTGCATCCTATGGGCTATCTTGCGAAAGCTCCACAAAAGGGGCTTACTAAACTTTTTTGGGGCACCGTATTTAGGGGTCTGAGGACGTGAACAGCCAAAAATGAAGGATTCCGACTAGCAAACGGCGTCTGTGGGCCTGGGAAGGAAATTGCAGCTTCTTGTAGCCTGCCGAATGGGGGGGTCTCGCTTACCCGTGTCCCTTTGGTGGCCAACAAAGGGTGTTCTATGTTCAACATGCGGACACTTGAACGACCCCATATCATCTTCTGTTGCACCAGTTTCTACATCAGCTCTGAAATCAGGCTCTTAGACAACTGACCCCAGATACAACCTGGAATCCTACACGCTAAGCCCCTCACCCTTACCTTGTGCATTCCATCAAGTGCAGCAGCACCTAATGTAGGGGCCTAAATAATTACCCATACTATTTTGGGCGGTCCTTACTATAATTATAGTATAGTATAGTATAGCATAGTATAGTATAATGGGCCCCAAAACCTTATTCTAATTATGAAGGCCCCCTTTTTGTTTTTGTTCGGCTGATCGTGGCTGGAAGATAGGGGCTCCATGGCTTCTAGGACGCACCCCCAGCTGTGCCTCAAGGGCCCTTGTATGCCAGGGTTTAGGGGTTTAGGGTTTAGGGTTTAGGCCAATTGTGCGGCGTTGTTCCGAGCTCTTGGGTGCAATGAACTTTGGAGGCTCGTTCTAGAAGCATTCTACACGAGCAGAAAGCCAAGTGCTCGGAGGACTGGCGATCCCGGAAGGGCATCCCAGTAGCTAGGTGGAGGGGTCACGAAGCATGCTGAAGAAGGGGCTCCATCCTATAGGGGCCTTGGGCCAAGCGAGAGATGAAGATCCCGGCGGTTGCGATTTTAGTGGCCATTTGGTAGCCGTGTTGAACGCCTGTTAAGCCGTGTCATCATCATCAGTATGGGTGCTTGAATAGCTGGCAACTCTCGGAACATAAGCATATTGTAGACCCACCCCCGGCGAACCCTGCGTAGTCTGTCTCACAAATCTGGATTGGCTGGCACAAGAGCCAAAAGTGACGAAACATGTGAGGAAGTTGGGCCCTAAAGCCCCAAACCCTACACCCTCATCTGCCGTGCCGAGCCCGACTTGTGAGATTGTAAGCATTCTAAACTATACACCCTAAGCCCTAAGCCCCTTCACCCACATCCCAAGACCCTGTACACCTCCATCTGAGGAAGCAGAGTCGACGATCCATGAAGAGGAAACAAAGAACTTGAGCCTTGGATTCGGTCCAAGGATGGGTATTACAGAAGCCTAAATAGTTACCTCTACTATTTTTGGGGGCTCCTTAGTAATAGTTATAGTATAAAAAAGCTCCAAACCCTTTTCTAATTATTAAGGCCCCTGCATTGTTGGGTTTCTTTGTGGGTGTATAGAAGGCTCGTTAGGGATCTGAGAGCTTGTATGGAGTTTTCGGGGGGATGCTAGTAGCAAAAAATCGCACTTCCGCATGCAGGGAGAAAGAACCACACTGCAAAGGCTTTTGGCAGCTTGCGTCAGCCTTTCTCTTTGGCACTCGTGGTATAACTTAGATCTGCATGCCTAGTGGGGGTGTGGGCAGTGATGGCAAAAGTGCTGCCAATCGAGAATGCATGCGCAAGAAACCAGAGCCTGTTCATGAGGCTAAATGCGAGGCCCACGAGATCCTGGAGATAATGACGCCTTCAAGCTTGGATGCAGCCGTAGCCAAGATGACGTCTGCTTGTGATGCCGCCGATGATGACCATCAAGACAAAACTAAAGTCTCGTACTTGAGTTGCTCGGTTCAGTAGTGTTATGTAGTGGCCATAGAACACATAAGAGAGCACAAACCGCAGCCTCTACTGTCATCGTATTTCCGCATAGTCCCTGTAGAAGTACGGTATGATGTACGCCCAAATTGTCTAGTCTTTGCGGGGTCGCTGTAATGAGCTCGATTTGGTCCCAGTCCCAGCCCATTCCGGCACTAAGGATTGCCAACAGAAGCCGCGGCAACGATAGCAGCGGAGGCGCAGAGCTATGCTACGGGGCAGCAGGGTTCCCGATTGATTTTCGGACGTCTTCCAAGTTTTTCCGGCTCAGAGTTTCATGGCAGTTCTATGCAGGGTGTAGGCTTCTAAGCAGCCGCATCCCTTTTCTAGGAAATGGCACCGTTTTGGTAATCCAGGTCCTTCGGTGACCAACGCAACGCATATATCAGAAAGCAAAAACGTGCAGAAGGTATTGCATCCTGCTCGTCCATCGCACTTGATCCTTCAAGCGGTGAAGTCAACCCCAGCCCCAGCAAGCCTTAAGCTACAAGCACGAATGTCTGACTCAACATCAACTCCCTGAAGCCTGAACGCCCTAAACTCGAAACCCGAAGCCCCAATCCTAGACCCTAAACCCCCTAAACCCTTAAACTCGAGACCCGAAACCCAAATCGCTGAGCCGGGAAGGGGACAAAGTACGCCCGAATTGTATTGGCAACGCCGACGGCGATCTCGAGAACCAAACAGGCAGAGGCCCTTCGCGTAGGAGCTTCTGCGGTTTAGGGTATCAGGATTTAGTGGTTCGGGATGCAAGCAGTTTAGAGTGTACGTAGAGTGTACACAGGTAGCGTAGTTTAGGGTTTGTAGGGACTTTGTTTTATTTGGCAGCCGTAGGGCGTCTGCGGTCTTGCTTTGGGCACTTGCACAAGGCATAAGCTCTAACACGGCGTCCCAGATTCTTTGGGCTACCGCAACTCATCATCGCACACCCTTACCTTGTAAGGCCCTTGACCGGACTTCATCTGAGAGTGTGGCACAAAGGCCATGTTGTATTTGATATGTTTTGTTTCTCTTGGCTTTGCCGTGAGCATGTCTTGGGGCGCTGGGTAGGGTTTAGCTTGTATGAATAACATGCACACACACATACAACCACACAGCAACCCCAAACACACTCCTAAATCTGAAAACCCCCGACCCCTCAACCCTCCAAATCGCTGAATCCTGATCAGGGAAACATACGACCAACCAGAGGTCAATAACTGGGTTTCAGGCCTGGGATAGTTTTTAGGCGTTCTGTGCGCGCTGCAAGTTTTCCACAGGAGTGTAGAAAAAAAGCTTGAAAAGAAGAGTCTGACCTGTCAGGCTTTAAGGACTTACAGTTCGAGAATTCAAAGGATCCTAGTTCGCATAGAACATAGGGGTTTAGGGTTTAGGATCATAGAACCCCCCTTAATCATTGGATCCTCCTTTCTGGGTTCGGGATCGCGAGCTTTTTTTTTTTGCAAACCAGAGAGCAGAGCTTGACAATCCAGTCCTTCAGGGTCTCAAGGTCTTAGGGTTTCGAGTGTGGGCGTGAGACCGTGCTCCATAGCTTAGTGGCTGAGTAGGTAACCTTTAACCCTGTGGGGTTTATGTAATCCGACCATAATTGAAACGGTTAACTTTTTTGGGCTAGGGTACTCAGCCCCTAAGATACTATGCAAGGCAAGCTTGTTCGGCTTTACCAGCAGCCTCTCGGCATACCCTTGGTTTTGTGCATCAGTGGTCCGATTGATGAAACCATGTCCTTCATCTATGGCTTATACGTCTGGAGTTAGCAGCGGTTTTTATGATCTTTTGAACTTTCGGGTTGACGATGCACGTCGAATGCCCGTCAAACAGGCGGTGGTTGCCTTAAAGGATTCGAGGTCTTCTTTGGCATGGTGTGTGCAGAGTTCACGTGTTGCGGGTTTGGCCCCGCACGACTACTCGGACTTCCAAGAAAAGCATTGCATGAAGAGGTACTGAAGTCGTGCGCTGCTTTCTGTACTGTATTTTTTGTGCATCCATAACAAGTTTTCGGCGATGATGCTGTTTCTCAGCATTGTTGGCTAATTCTGCTTTCTACATTGCCAGAACTGAAGCACGGGCCTTGATGCCAATCCTAGAGGATTTGTTCCTCATCTGTGTCTTAAACCCTAAACCCCAAAAACCCTAAACCCTCGAACGGCCTAAAACAGGTTTACAGGTCTTAAGAGGCCAATCGGAGCCAAGAGCTGAGCAGTAAGCAAACGTGTACATCGGCGCCTGATCGCAGCATTTGCATCCTCTGGCTGAAGAAGATGGCAGTCTTTTTTATATCGCGAAAAAAGCAGATGATACTTATATGTTAAGAGTTGTGGTGGAATTGTGAACATCTAATTGCTCGCATTTCTGAGAACCTGGCTCCAGAATGGCAACAGCCAGGCTGACTCTGGTATGCCTGCTTTGTACGGCTAACTCCCAAAGCCTGGCTTGTGGGAACGAGTCCACGTGCGTTGACTCTATCAACAAGCTGCAGATCGTCGGCACGCAGCGTGCGTACCTAGACAGCTACGAGTTGTTAAACCGATCCCTTTCGGTTTATCCAACCAGCGCCAGACTCTGGAGCCTCCAAGCAAAGCTGGAGACCTTCTACCTGCTGCAATGGAGTCTTGCAGGAGACTCCATCCAGCGGTCCTTATCTCTGGAAGACACGGCGAACGCGCACATCTTCCGTGGCTGGCTGTCTGCGACACCTGGTCGCCTTAACAAGACCTCGTCAGAGCATGACTTCCTCGCAGCACAGCGACTTGCACCAGAAGATTTCTGGCCACACTTCGAGATGGCAGCGTGGCTGAGCCACGTGGCCGATCGCTTTGAGGATTCCCGCGCGCAGTATGAAATCGTGGAGGCCAAGGCTAGCGAGAACTCCTTCCTACAGTTCTTCTTTGGCCTTCTTCTGAAGTACCACATGCAGGCGCCACAGGAGATGGAGCGAGGGAAGGAGCTGATCAAGAAGGCCCTCTGCAAGGCCTCCACCTTACCTGGGCAGGCCGCGGGGAACTTAGCCTTTCAGGCACAGCTCCTGGCATCAAGGGGTCGAAGCTCTGAGGCCTTGGAATGTTGCGAATTTTCTGGGAAAATCCTGGATCCCTCGGAAACCAGCATGCTGGTGGTTTGCAGCATCATCAGGCAGCAGGTGTTGGTAGTTTGATCCGCTTTCCGCACATAAGGATGGAACTCTGTTTGTCGCAGATACCACAAGCCACTAGCTGCTAGCCGCCTGAAAGGAGCTTGTGTTGGGTTGACAGCCGGCCGCATGTTCTTGGAACTTACATAACTGTGTGTGTGTGTGTTACTGCACCTGTTTTAGAACTGGGCGTTGGCAAAAGGTCTTGACGTGAGCTGACGGTATGCCAGCGAGGGCACGAGAGTTTTGAGCCTGATGCAGCTGACGGCGCGGTGCTTGGTCGTGCAGATGCTGCTTTGACGGCTTCGTGCTCGCTGGCGCCCGAATTAAACAAAAGTGTGCATGCCCTGCCGTAGACGGGCGAACCCAGCGATTGGAAGAGAGGAGGAAAGTTGAGCACTGGTGCACCGTTCGAGCTGTTCCGCTGTGACTGACCTACTGGCCTGGAAACAAAGGTGGCCATCAAAGAATATGTTCTGCTGCTGCGGCTGTTGCATGACAGGCCTGGACAGGAGAGAAGCATGCAACGTTGTTGAGCGTGGCCATGCAATGGTTTGTGTTCACATGCTTTTTGTCCCCTTACGCGCTGCACTCGCATCCTCCCGGCAACCCTTCATACAGGTGGCACGGACGAGTGCTACTGCCCAAACATGTGCCTGGATGCACACTTGGTAGTATGTTTTGAACTAGAATTCTTAGCTACTCCTTGCAGGTTCTGGCTTCACAGCCTTCAGATCATTTAACTTGTGGACATTGGGCGTAGCGTGACCTCTACGGATCGCTTGAGCCTATCGCCAGCTAAGGGCTCTGAGATCTGAAGGTTCTGTTGTAAACGACTGACACAGATGCAGCGAACCTTAGTGGCTGAGTAGGTAACCTGTAACCTTTTGGGGTTTATATAAGCCTACCATGATTGAAAAGGTTAAGCTTTTTTTGGCTCGGGGACTCAGCCCCTAAGGAACATGTCTGCCACAGCCCAGGTGTGTTTGGTGTTTCATCCTCGTTCCAAGCTGCCTCTCGGCTTGCACGTGCTAGGCGAGGATGTCTGCCACGCCGCGACTCTTTGAATCACTCCAAAGAGGGCTAGGCAAGTCTAGCATCCGATATCATGGCTCTTGTGACTTGTTCGTTGCCATCAACCAGACCCGATGGTACTGTGAGGTCTGCAGTGGCTAAATTTGGGCAGACATCTTCATCTGCAAACGCAAGGTACTTACTTCGGACTCGTGGCGCCGAAGCTCATCTCCAACGGCATTTACCTGCTGCCAGGCGACAGTTGCCCTGGTTTCTGGATGACCGGTTCCCTACGGAAGGATCGCTGGGTTGGGAGGTCGTCTCAATATGAGTAAGTTGGATCAACGACGTCTAGATCAACCAGCGTCCCAGCTGAAAGTTCCCAGATGCTGTCCGAGCAGACCGACGACGGCCACGATTGCTTTGATTTGCCGTGCCATTCAGCTCATAATCTTTCTTCTCCGAGACCATTCTTACTCATGCGCTCTCCAGCATCACCCATTTTGGAATTCATGCAGTCTCTGTCTCCTCGTGTTGATGAACATTCAGTTGCGTCTGTGACTTCGTCTTCGGCTTGTTGCATTCGGTAGACGTTCACATGGATTCAGTGGATTCAGCTAATTTTGCGGTCCCTTTGGCACGGCGCCGGACTCAAACTTGTGACCCTTTGTGCAGGGCCCGAGCAATTGGCTGATGGGGGGTTCACGGTACGCGAGTACGCGAGTAAGAGCGAGACAGATCTCTCATGACTAATTCCCCCGTCCTCATCCTAACAACCTGCACACAGTTCGAATACCTGAGCCAATTCAACAGGAATCTGGAAAGGCCACCCCCACAGCCTTAAGGACATTTTGGGCCATCCCCTTCTTTGTTAGACCGCGAGAGCATGCAGCCATGCAGTCTCCTTTCCTTTTCGGCCTCCAGGGGCGACGCTGGCCATATTTCTCATTGCGACGGGACTCCTGCTCGCCATCGGGACAGCATGGAATGTGATATGCGGATGTAGTGTTGCTATATGTTGTTATTGTGATTCTGATGAATGCTGCTCCGCCTCCTCCTCAACTACGACTGTGACTCGTTGGGATGCGGTTCGAGTTTCCGCTCCGAGGGCATGCTGTCATCGGCTCAGCCTTATTGTAGATATGAGTGGAAACTCTGATCCCCCAAAACCCTTTCACGATAAGCATCAAGTACAAGCAAGTGTGTTGGCTCCCAACATCGCGCAGTTCCCTGTAATTGGTGTGTGAAAGCCTTTTTCGCTGCTCTTGAACCCAAACCGTATATCTCCAGAACCTAAAGACCCGAGGCCACTTGCTGCACGGACCCGGGGATCATTCCCTGCCGTGAGGTGCTTGCGCTCGGTCGATTATAAGGCTTCCGGTTGTTGGGTTGTTTGGGGGATGACCGGGGAGGTGATCAGGGTTTAGAGGTTTTCGGTCGGCAACTGGGCTTAGGTGGGTTTGGGCTTCAACTGCGCAGTGCTCGCCATGTCCGGAGCGGTTCTTTTGATCAAAGTGTGGCGAGGGGTCATGGCATGGAAGTTTACAGTCGATAGGTGTTGAGATTCAGGGCTGGGCGGGCTGTGGAGAGAGATGACTTCTGGTGACTGGTGTTTCATTAGAACTGATGCCGGACTTCAGGGATGTTCCTCTTTGGGCATGCGAAAGGCCCTACAGTTTTTAAAGACTGTTTAAACCCTACGGCCTCTAGGCTAAACCGTAGAAGGTCGCCTGCTGTTTACCCGTGAAGCTGTGCCAGGTGATCCTGGCGACAGGCCATGGGTCTTCAATTCAGCTACGGTTTCGAGTTTAGGGTTTAGGGCTCCAAGTTTGGGGTTGAAAGTCTAGCGGTGTTGTTGTGTTGCATGTGTCTTTGTTGAAAAGGTCTTCAGAAAACATGAAGGTTTGGGATTTCCTTTTAGGATGTAGGTTGTTGAGAGTGTATTTCTACCAGTGCTTAGCAGTTTAACCACAAGTTTAACCTGGAACAACAGACATATTCGCATGAGCTCGCAAGACACACTGCGCCGTTCTCGCGAGAAAATTCTGCCATGGCATTTTGTCACTTTACTCTTGTTTTTTCCACTTTACTGCTGCCAAGCTGGCAACATCTATTTATCATCCTGCCTTGCGCACCAAAGTTCAGACGAAACGACCCCTGCCAAGACTGAGCAGCTCATATCGCGTGTAAGTTTGGGCTTCTTAAGGGCTCGGGGCATCATCGACCCTGAACCCGAGTTTCCAGGTCCGCACATAAAAGCCCAGCATCGATTCTAAGGGTGTGGGATTAGACTCCTCCCCAAAACCGCCCTTGTGTTGGGTGCCTGACCATAGTCTCCATTGTAGTTCCTTTTTTTTGGTTTAACCAATTCTATATTTAGGATCCTATAAGGTAACCCCAAACAGGAACTACAATGCAGACTATAGTCAACCCTATAAACCTTCTTGTGACAGGCACTGCCGACCAGCTCAAAGTAGCTCTGGGTTATGACGTCCTCGGACCAGAAGGCACTACCACAGACTAGCTTTTGGGGATTAGCGTAGACGGTAACATAGGGGCCTTAATAGTTACCAATACTATTTGGGGGTTCCTTATTATAGTTATAGTCTGTAGTGTACTACACCCCAAAACCGTATTCTAATTATTAAGGCCCCTACATTAGAGGGCTTGTGCATAACCATGTCGGAGGGCTGTTTTGGGGGTAGTGCTGGGTTTCTATGGGTTCTTTGGGTTGACACACCGATCCTGTGGTTTTGCGGTTGGCGCAAAACAGGGGGAGGGCATGTGAGCTCTCTGTTCAGAGACCCATGCAAAGCTCCAGCACTGTCGACCCGAGGTGTTGTTGACCTGCAGCATTTGATGTTCCAAAACCCTTACCTCAACCCTTGACTCCACTAACCGGAGGATCTGACTCTGCCTCACTGCCACCGCAGCTGAGGTGGGTGCATGCATTGCGGCCTTTGGGTTTAAGAGGTACCTGTAGGATGCCTTAGGGCTTTCGAGTTTGACGGCTTCGTGGTTGGAGTTCGGCTTAACTCCAGATCCTCCAAAACTCCTCAGATTTTGCAGATCTTTTGGCAATGCGGGCTGGCTTGGGTGAGGTTGCGGGTTCTGAGATAGACTGGTTCACGGTTCAGCAGGTTTGCGGTCCAGAGCATGGAAGCGGCGTGACACATCCGGTGGAAACAAACGACACGTGCGTGCATGCACGTTCATAGTACACCGTTGTTTATGCGCCATCTGTGCTATGATTGTCGGGCTGCAGCATTTTTGTTCGTTGTTGCCCGTCTTGCAGCTGTCAGGAAGCAGGGCTATCGCTTCTGCAGCCGCTCGGTGGAACTAGATGCTCAGGCTGTTTCGGTTGCGTGTTTGGGGTTTAAGAGTCAGCTGTAGGACGAAGCTACGTCAAGCTTGCCTTGATCGTTTTGTCAGAGTGGATCCATTCCAGGCACTCTTAGTGCCATAGTTTAGCAGTTGTTCGGGCCCTTGGGGGTGGGTGGTCATGCTTGCTTTTATGTGAGTTTAGAAAGTTTGTGATGCCCCCCCCCGACTCAGAGCAAACACACGCACACATCGCCGAGATACTTGTTGCATCGTGCGGCCTCCACGGTCGTCGCACTGCTCCGACTGCGACAACTGCGTCTTGCGCTTTGATCATCATTGCCCATTCGTGAACAACTGTGCCTTGGACCGGCATGAACCGCAGCTTGTGGATCGTGATGTTGAGAATTGACATAGCGGTTCATGGAGGCCTCTCTGGGTCCGTTGAAAGAGGATGGGCATGTTTCTTCTCCTCCGCTGGTTTTCGAGAGAACTTTAACTTTTTGCCTGGGGCTGTCCTTGCAACTGCAGTAGCTGGCTGCCTGTTGACGCGAGAAGACTCAATGAATACCATTGCAGGTATCGCGGTGGCTTTAATGTAGAGGTCTGGTACAGTGAAACCGTGAAGGATCTTGTGTCAGGAGGGCCTCACACGTTGAAGACCGGGGAGGTCGAGGTACAGTACGGGTTGCAAGTAGTCGCTAGCAGCTTTGCTGTCACGCTCGTGCATCGGTATCGCGCTTGAGTGCTTGCAAACGAATGTATCTTATGCCTGTGCTATAGTAGTCAGTGCACACATCTAAGCGAGCGGATGTTGAAAATACTGGGAAGAGGAATGTGCCAATCTGTCGCAACGAAATAAATAAACTCGTACGAGCATGGCAATTAGGCATGCAGCGAAGCAACATCGTGCATCGTTTATTCAAACTCAGCGACAGTCAAATAATCGCTCCCAAGACCTGGGACAAGGTTCACTACAGTCAATGCCACGACACAGTCTTCGCTTGTGCCTGAGTCTTGCCGTTGGAGTTCGTCTTGAGGTGTGGGGCAGAGGAA
The DNA here is from genome assembly GCA_905221635.1 of Symbiodinium sp. CCMP2456. Lineage (NCBI taxonomy): Eukaryota > Dinophyceae > Suessiales > Symbiodiniaceae > Symbiodinium > Symbiodinium sp. CCMP2456. The sequence continues at coordinate 264,663 of CAJNDV010000001.1, forward strand.
CTACCACTATTTCTTCGGCTTCATCACGTGTGCGGCTTGCCGGAAGCTGCGATGAGTCAGGCTTTGTTTCATGGCATAGGTTCACGATTCCGGCCGTTTGCTGTTCAATGGGGGTGCCTGACCCAGACCTGCATTTTTGCAGGTTACCGGTGAAGGTTGTAGATCAAGTTGCCCCCATTTAGTTTCTAGGGTGGTGGTCACGATAGATAACGATGGTTGAGGCTGATGCGACAACAGTCCTGTGTCTGCGAAAATTTGGCATGGATCAAGCCTTTTGCCTTGCTCGTCCCGGTCAGAATTTCTTGCAGTGCATCCCGGCTGATCCAGCTGATGCCGAACCCTTAGGAAATACTTCTTTGTCGGTGGTTACTGCGCTTGTCTACTTTCTAGGGCCCTGACCACGTAAGTCACACGTTGATTTCTAGCCGGAACTGACATTTGGGAACCTTCTTTGGACCCAAACCTGGTATAGGTATGAGGCCCCATACCATCAGGTGATGGTCCTGGCTACTATGGTGATGCCTGCATCGAGTCTGCATGGAGCAGGGCTGGCGAATGTAGCTCCTCCAACTAATGTGGAGAACCGGCTAATCGGTAGCATAATTCCTGTACGGTTGCGTGACATTTTTTATGGCTTAAAGACCCCCCCCCCCCCGCCGCCGCATCCAAATCGAATTATGCAGACCCCTGTAGCATGTTCAGAGTGCAGGGTCGGGCCGGGAGTTTACAACCTTATGGTTGATGCCAAGTTCCTTCGGAACCTTTCGGGGCACCGACTCCTTCACAGGCCCTGGATGAGGAACATGGCCACACATAATAATGATCTACAGTCTAAGTACTCATGGCCGGAACATGGCCACACATGATAATTTATACAGTCTAAGTACTCGCCCTCCCCGTCAACTGAAGCTGCTTCTGTTCGGATTTGCAAAAATAGCCCTGACATGTGGGAAGGGCTTTCTTGTCGCCCAAACCGAGGCCCTGGCTTTGCACTTGTTCAACCCGGATCAGGACAAGGCCATGAAGAATGCCGCAAAGCTCCTGGACTTGCAAGAGCCACTCCTTGGGTACAGTAACCCTAAACCCTAAACCGTGGTTGCGTCTCAAAAGCGTGGACCTGCCAAATACGATTCCTCAGCAGAAGGTCGGAGAAAGCAACGCAGGCGGAATGAATTCTACCCGATGGTGCCGGCAGCCACGGGTTCCTCCTTTTCGTTTAAGACCCCCCAATGTGGACCGAGGATTGACAAGTCGATGTCCTTGCTGTTCTATGCCATGTGTGCCGTTGGCGCCTCTTGACGTTCAATTCAACCCAGGAGCTAAATGTGCTATAGGAGCCTATAAATAACTACAAATACTATTTTAGGGGGTCCTTATTATAACCATAGTATAATTTACCCCAAAACCCTATTCTAATTATTGAGGCTTCCACAGTATGTGCATTCGCTTCTACTTGAGTTTGCGCCTGCATACAAACAGAAGTCCACTCTGCCTGAACTTGTTTACATCCTTTCCTGTGTTTAGATTTGCAGTTGCTCTCTATGCAATGAGTTGCCTGCATGTTTTTGGTGGAGCGTGAAGAAGGCATATATACAACGGGGATATAGACCATCCGCTTACAAGGTGGTTGCATGTGGTTGCAGCGCCCTCGTTTCAAGCCACGTATTGAAGTGGAAGAACCATTCTTGAGGCCTTGGTCACCTTCGCCGCATTTCTTTCCCTGGTTCTCTGGCTTTACCATTTGTTTCTCATTGCAGGGAGCCCAGATGCTGTGAGTGTGGGAGGGTTCCGCTTCTTCTGCACCATAAGCCGACAACTTGGAGGGAGAACGGGGGACTCGGTAAGTTTGCCCTGTAGGCGGCAAGATTGCCTTGCAGTTGTGGCCTTCATGACTTCATTGTACGTAGTTAGCTCGTCGCCCCACTCTCCAACCGGAGCCATTTCGCTCCTCGCAGGATCTGTCTTGGACATGCTCTTAAACAGCCACAGGGAAGCGGTGCATTAGCAGGATCAGCAGCGACGACGGTGCCAGAGCAGTTCTATAATCGCGAAACTGTGGAGGTAACTGAGAATTCCAGACACAAGGCACCCCCTACTCTTATTCTAGAATTTTATACAGGATCCCCAACTGTTCCCACCTCTAATTGTAAGAATCTCCAAGTCACAGCGGCTGGGAGCCAAACCCTGCGATACAGCCAGCAGGTAACACGGCAGACAACGAAGGAGTTCCGCAAAGGCAGCGAGCTTGCTCTCACTTCTGGGCATGCTATGGTGTCGCAGGGTGGCTTGTTGGGATTGTCCTACAAGTCTTTGGGCTTCGCTAAGTGAACGACATTATAATAGCATAGAAGCCCCAAGTTCCCTTCCTGATTTGGATATCGAGAGCTATTTCCGCGAACCCCGGAAGCCCCCCCCACACACACACCCCTCTTGCCGCAGAAGCCCCTTTTCGGTCGGCGGGTTGCATTGGCAAGTTTAGTTAGGGGTTTCGGGTTGAATGCTTAGGGTGTTAGGGAAGGTATGTCGCAAATGCCAACGAAAGATTTTAGTTCTGATGTCTTTCGAGAAGCAGTTGCCAAATAGTTTTTCTATACATACACACACATATGTAAATATAAATATAAATAAATAAGTAAATATAAATAAATAAAT
>CAJNDV010000001.1:273768-335041 GCA_905221635.1 Symbiodinium sp. CCMP2456
ATATATATATATATTTATTTATGTCTTTTTATTTACTTCTTTACATATTGAGGTTATATTTTTTACACTTGCTTTAAGTATGGGGGCCCATGGCCATGAAACCCGGGTCTAATTCTGCAGGCCTAGGCTTTAGTGCCTTAAGTCAGGATGTATAGCCATGCCGAGGATGCCCTTGACGCCTAAATCCTGTCACTTCCTCCTGGCTGCCGCGAGGTCGCGCCAGCGACGGTGCAGGCCCGAATGGTTATCAGATCTGCCGTTGAGCTTTGGTGTTCCTGCTGACATGGCCACCCTTCCCAACATCGGAAGCAAGGCTTCACGAGATACGTCAGGACATCAAGCTCCACCCTAAGCCATAAACCCTAAAATTCCTAAAACCCTAAACCCTAAATCCCAGGGCAAAAACCCTAAAATTCTTCACGTGAACTCCTAAGCCGAAACCATCATTCCAAGACCAACTCTTCTTTCGAGACAAAGCAAAACCAACGCCACAGAGCTCAAAGCCTCCACGCCGAAGTTGCGTTTGTGAAGAGCTGCTTCAAGGGAAAAGCTCTGGTTTAGGATGTCGGTTTTTGTTGCAGACTGCGGTTGTAGCTGGGGTTGTTGTATCCGGCAGTATCTGGTCCGCAGGGTTTGCATAGCTGCATGGGGGCGAGCTTAACATATTCAGTTCATCTCTAGTATCGATGCAACCCCCAATGGCAGAAAGGTTTGTAGAAGGCCTCCAGCAGCCCCGAGCTCCACTCACATGAAGGCCACAGCACCAGCCGTGGATGTGCGGCCAGTGGGGCCGTGGACAGAGATCACCACCTTCGCTCTGGACTGGCGGTGTGTTCCTAATTCACACAGTGCAGCATGTTGCGATGTGAACCCTAAACTGTAAATCCTAGACCCTTCTACTGGTGCAGCTGTGAGGGTAAGGAGCCCCGAACGCATGAAATCACAACCACTGGGCCAGGACCTAGGTGGCTACAACAAGCCGGATGTCAGCATCGACTTGAGGCAAGGGCTTCTATCGAGGTGGTTGCAGCCTTTAACCTGATTGGGGAATGAGATCCATACATTTCCCCGAAAGTTTGCAGTAGCCTGGCGCTCCCCCTCGGCCCTAAACAAGCTGGTAGTTGGTTTTTGCAACAAGAAGACAACCATCTCAACGACCACAGGTGTTGAAGAAGAGTTGAGTCAGGTCTGAACTTGAGATTTTTAGGTTTCCGTTGCTTGAACGCTCCAGAAGCCCTTCTTGAGAAAGCCTTATATCCTACCCTGACGTGAAGTCTGTACTCCGAACCCTGTATAGCGGATCTGAAACTTTACAGCCTGCGCCGTATACTATATGCTCTATCCGGCAACACAGCAGCGATTCCGAGTTGTTCGCTTGGAGGAACCCTTCCAGTTCCCCCTTCTAGTGCATTTTTACCAGAACCTTAGCCCCGAAATTCTCAAAACTGTACCGCCTGAAAGCCTAAACCCTGAGGTCCTGCACACTTCCTCCTCCGACTAGGATTTCCGGACACGGATAGCTCAGGGAAAAGGGGGTTCCAAAAACAAAAGTTCGAAGACCCGACCCCGAGAACCCAAGAGTCATAGTTCCGCAATCCCAAAAACCGCAGGCTGAAAGGAGTGGAGGAGCTTCCTGCAGAGAGCCTCACGTGCGATTTCAAGGAGGCGGCGTTCGCCGGTTTTCACAAAAACCTATAAGCTTTGATAACGAAGGGCTCTAAAGGTTTATAGGGTTGATCTGGGGTTTCGAACCCCACGTCTGAGAGAGAGCGGGGGGGTGGTTTTGAGCTTTGGGGCCCCGGGTTTAAGCTGGCATGTTCTTCATGATACTTACCAGTTCAGTCCCGAGTGCCGAAGTGCGGCAGTCTCCGAGACACTTTGTGGGCCTATCGAAAACAGGTGACCCAACTAACCCAACAAACAGACCCGAGCCTTAGTACAGGGGCACAACTTCCAGCTGGTCTGCATGAGCCATTCTAAAAAGCTGAGAGTATGGGCTTAGCGCTTAAGGTTTACAGTATGACTTCTGCTCTTCAGGAGAGCGCCCGTCCATCTTACCACCCCCATCCTCCACCCGCACCCAAGAAAACAATATAGACGTTCTCATGGAGTCTGGAACCGGGGCTTGTTGATGCTTTCTTAAAGGTGTTGCAAGTTGTTTTCCATGCTTGCTTTGTTCTTGGCCTCCGCCATGTCTGGCTCTGAATTTGCAAGTATTGGACCTAAGGCCCTGCATTTTTGGGTCTCAAAAAAGCGCCACATGAGCCCTTTACCAAAACCCATAACCATTGTTGTTGAATGTTGAGCTCGTGATTCGGTCTTCTGACAGGATGCCTTCGACCTGAAGATCATGGGTTTGGATGGAAAGACGCTGAGCTGAGCCCATTAAACTAGCACTCAATTCTTATGTGTGTGTGTGTGAGAGTGTGTGCGTTGTGTGTGTGTGTGTGTGTGTGTGCGTGTTTGTGTGTGTGTGTATACGTGAATGTCTCTGTATGTTTGTCAGTCTTTGCGTGTGTGCCTGTGTTGAAGGCGCTCATTCCATTCATGCTGGTTAATTAATATCAACAGATCTGCACACATGCGCGTCTGAACTGTTTGAATGAAGTTTGTCCCACCTACGTCTTCGTGCTGTTGGCCAGGGCATTCATGTCCTAAAGTATAGGCTGACTTCTGTGGGTTCAGGTAGAGAGTTGCATCCTGCGTAACAGCTTAAGGGCATGACCTACATGTCTACACTCGTTTCCATTTCCAGGATGTGCCTTTGTGTGTGCATGTGTCTGGGGAGAAAAATTTGCATGAGTACCTAGTTACCCGCTTCGGGAAATCCTGGCCATTCCCAGAGTGAGCTTGCTAAAGAAAGGTTTACGAAACACATTGCAGCCGCTGTGCCAGTGTCATACCACGTCGCACGCGAAAGAAATCAGACTCCCAGGAACCACCGGTTTGTCCGGACGAACCTTGAGAAAGACATCGTGCCTGCGGAGTCCAGCTTCAGAGTGAAGAAGAACCACGTCATCATCACCCTCCGCAAGGCGCCACATCCTAGGTCCCGGTGACTGGCTTCTTCCCCTGGACTCTATAGAGACATATTATAATATAATATAATATAATGTAATATAATATATAATATAATCCATGCTACACGGATCCCAGCATCTGAAAGTGGATCACAGCGCAGCTACGCGCCGAAGGGCCGAGCCTTGCGCATGCGAGATCGGGCAGGTAAACCTCACTTGGAGGATCATGGGACTTAGTAAGTAAGGTTATAAGTCCCTTAATTGGGGTTATAAGTAAATATAAGTATAGTTACCTTAATTATAACCCTACTTACTAAGTCCTATGATCCTTTAAGCAGAAGCGTCTTCACAACCCTTGCACCGGCTTTTTTGAAGGGTGAGTGCGGCAATGAATCCAAGCCCCGAGCATGGCGTCCTGCACAACCCCGGCAAGCCTGGGAATCCCCAAATCTTGGCTCCATGTACATACATACCCCTGCATCCGAAAGTTTGCATGGTAATGTGGTTAACTTCACAACCCGACCTTTCGGACTCGGAAGTACATAAAGCCAAGAGATTTGCCGCCGACGCAATCGTTGAAAACCAAAACCCACAAAAAAGATTCTAAAGCCTCCATTACAGAGATCCAGAGCTGAAAGGTGAAGGGACTTCAACAGGTGGCAGGAAGGTATTTGTCATTGTGTAGCTACGAGAAAGGGTTCCTCATAGAACGACTCGTACTCTTAGTTCCCCAATACCCAACCTTCACACTTTTTGGGTTCTTATAACTTAAAGACTTAGCAGTAATCTGAAGGTTTAGCCTTTCGTTTCCCTGGCTTATTGGGGGAGTAAGCACTTGCGCTTCCATCCTCCCCACTTGAAAGGTGAAGGGCGAGTATGGCTACGACTCCTGGGTGGACCTTTGCGCCAAAGGGAAGCGAAAGCACACGGCTTCGAAATCGGAGAACCCCCAGGACAGTCGGGCCTGCCTTTGTCATCTTACCTATAGTCTCCATTGTAGTTCCTTTTTTTGGTCTAACCAAATTCTATATTTAGGATCCTATAAGGCAACCCCCGCAAGTCTGACAGCGAAAAGCAGGAACCGTACTCGCAGGAATGGTGGCTGGTATCAAACATGCAAACAAGAACCCCATCATCGCTGTATTGAGTCATGAGCCCCTTTTGCAGGCGAAGTGCTTAAATCCTCAAGCGAGCTCCTTCAATGTAGTCTCGCTGGGGTTACACGAATGTAGAGCCTCCGAACATGGTGAGTCAGGTTTCGAGCAGCCTTCCAGGAGAAGTCAAGCAGTAGGGATGGCCTCCGCAGGACAGCATCATGTCCATGATGAAGGATCTCTACGACGAAGGCGGGGGATTCTCAAAGCCAGGGGTATCCTGTTCAGGCGTCAGGATCTTCCGTGGTCAGGCGTCCCGAACTGTGGGATCCTCCACCTTGTGAAGCTCCAAGGTGATGACAGCATGAAAAAGATCATCGGCGAAGCCATGTACAAAGCCAGGCAAGCAGAGATAGCCCAAGGATGCTTGGGACTGTTGTTGGTCTTTGGCGGCCTAGTTTTTTTTTTAAAAAATCGGGCTAAGCAATTTTAGCAGGGGTTGTGGGGTATATTCTACTCGCATTCTAGTATATGCTCTATGACTTTAAGGGGACGTTGTTGCCAAGTGTGCGGTTTTTTTACGGATACAGATGTTGCGTCGTCTCAGTCTCAGTTCAGCCCCCAGAGCCTTGCACCTCGTTTCTGCTGAGCTTGACTACATCGCACTGAACCCTAGAATCCCTAAGCCCTAAACCCCAGTTGTGAGAGCGTGAACCCCAAAAAGCCCCTAAACCCCTAAACCCTAAGCCCCTAAACCGCGAAACCCTAAACCCCAAAATCCTGAAGCCCAAAGCAGAAAGCTCTCAAGCGCCTGAGCAGGTCCGGCGAGAAGACAGACCTGAAGGATCCCCCGAAGCCCTCCCTCGACGAGCTGGAGCTCCAATGATACTCTAGGGTTTAGGGTTTATGGGGTTTAGGTAGTCCTGATGCAAAACAGGGTTTAGGGTTTAGGTAGTCGACGTTGCAAGCCGGTTGAAGCAGGTAGTCCTGGTGCAAAACAGGGTTTAAAAGTTTAGGTTTTAGGTAGTCCTGATGCAACAAGGATATAGGCTATAGGTAGTCATGGTTTAGGGTTTAGGTAGTCCTGATGCAAAAAAAGGGTTTGGGTAGTGATAGTTTAGGTTTTTTTGGGTAATGATATAACCCCTAAACCCTTGTGTTTCTGTTGGTAAAGTAAAAATTATAAAGCAACACTGTGTTTCGGTTGGTATGTAGTCCTTCTAAACCCTAGGCCCTAGACCCTAGACCCTAAACCCTAAAACCCTAAGCCCTGAACCCTAGTTGCTGCGTCGCTGTACAGAAAGATCGCGGAGGCATCCCGGGCAGATTTAGGTGCCAGCTGTTGCTTAGGAAGCTAGCAGTAAGCTAGCCCTTTTCCTTAGTTCTCCAATACCCAACCTTTAAACCTTTTGGGTTCTTATATTTTTGGCAATCTGAAAGTTTAACCTTGTATTTCCCTGGCTTATTGGGATGTAAGGTGCGTTGCGCGAAAATTATGTCGCAAACCTGCATACCGCGACTGGGCAGTCCGAACTGTGGGAGACCAGCAGCAGTAATCACGGGAGCCTAAATACTGGTAATCCTAAACCCTAAACCCTAAACCGTGGGGGAAGGGATTAGTCGTGTTCCTATGCTCCGCTACGAACCAGGCCGAATATAATCCGCCAAGTGTTGTGCTCGCATGTCCCACTGCCCCAAATGGGGGTTTCCGAAAATAGGGGACCCTAATATAGTACCCCCAAATAGTAGGATCCTTATTATAAGGACCCCCAAATAGGGTACCCCTAATTTTCGGAACCTCCCAAATGATCCCAAGACTTAAACCCCATTTGATCAATACGGCGGGCGCCACAGTGCCTTGCTTAAGACCTTTGCGCCAGCAATCGGACAAGCATTTCGTCAAGGTTCAGAGCTATCAGTTATCGGATGTCTGAGCTGGGGTTTTGTTTAGTGCTTGGCATCACGGTGACAGTCCTGTTTATGCCTTCGGTAGGTTTCAACTCAGTATGCCTTGAGCACAGCCTGAGAGCCTTGTATCTTGAAACTTCCTAACCCTGAAGCTTCAAAGCCTGAGAATTCGAGGGAGTGCATCCGAAGAGTTCCAGACGGTGAGTCGCTCAAGACGACTTGCGCTGTCCCAGGAAGATGTGGGAAGCATAGGCTCTTCTGGGGTCTTGCCTGTGACGCATCAACTTTGAAGTAGCCCTTACGAGACGAGTTTGATTCCATCGGCAGGACGTAGTCGAGAGACGAGACCCTCAGAAGGAAACTCTTTAATGTTGCCACCAAAGACCAACTAATATAGACAAGTGCGCCAAGGCAAAATCAGAGCGGCATGTTGCGCCTCCATTCTTAGTTATAGTTCGCAGTTCTCCCTCAAATTACAAGCCCAAACCCTATTGCAAGTATGAAGTCCTATATCAGGCCCCAAGCATTCAGGTTTTGAAGTTCGCAAGAAGCCCTCGTAGATCCAGATGCAGTTCGGGCTTTTGGGGACGGTGCAGCCTGTGCACACTACACGACAGCGCCTTGGCATTTCTACCCACGGAGCGCAGTCGTTCTTCTAGCATGGGATAGCTACCCAGCCAAGAGTTTCTGGTGGGCCCCGCAGCATTCCTTGCCACGAAGGCCAAGTTTCTCTGGATTCTGCCGCTTGTCTATTCGACCCAGCTGAAAAACCTGCGGCCTTGTCTTCTGTTAACGAATGAATATGTGTGCACGTGTATCTCGGGTGTCTGTGTGGTCTGAGTGAGTGAGTGAGTGAGTGAGTGAGTGAGTGAGTGAGTGAGTGAGTGTGTGTGTGTGTGTGTGCGCGCGGGTGTGTGTGTGTGTGTGTGGTTGCGTGCATTCGCGCGTGAGTGGCCGGGGGTTGCATAGTTTGTAGCGCTGTGTTTTGGTGGCCCATATTGTTCGTCGTGGTTGTGTCTTCATCTTAGTGATCGTGAAGCTGGGAGTTGGGGCGCAGCTCTGTGATTGCTGCTTTTCTCGTTGCTATTAGGTTTATTCATGACCACGTTTCCTTTGCTGATTGTGACCACTCTGGTTCTGTAAATGCTGGTTTCCGGCTGCTATTTCTGTGACCATGTTACCAACAGGTACTCCTATGTTTGTTACTATTATGCTCAACTTCCAGTGATCATATGATATCTCTAGTTGTTGTTATGTATTTCAGACTCAAGCTAACATTGATATAGATCCCTTACAGGAACCCTTAAAGGGACCTATAGATCCCTTAAAGGATCCCTTAAAAGAACCCTTAAAGGAACCTCTATAGATCCTCGAAGATACTGTGGGTCCTGTTGCTGCAGCACAGGAGCTTAAGAGTCTTGGTGCTCGCGTGGCTGGGAGCTGAGTTCAGCACCCTGCAGTGTGGGCTTTTCCCAGAAAGTTGTCTCAGAGGCTTCGGGTTGATGGATTACTGAGTAGGGGCCTTTAATAATTAGAATGGGGTTTCGCGGTATGTTATACTAAAGTTCTAATAAGGAACCCCCCAAATAGTAAAGGCAAGGTAATTGTTCAGGCCCCAATAGTATGGTGTTCTAGGCTTTGGTCGGGATTTTGGGACCTGAGTTTTGGCTTTAGCAGTGGTGCGGTAAATACAGGAAAACGCAAGAGGTTGTACATAGACACAGGTGTGCTCCCGTTGGGTAATGTATTGGGGCTTAGGGTTTGCGGCGGTTTTTTCTAGATCAGCCAGCCATTTTAGATTTTAGTCTCACCTGAAGACCTGTTCCGCTGCACCTGCTTCCGAGGGTCACGTTGCTTTGTCTTTTCTGTACTACCTGACAGTTACAATTCTGCACAGGTGCATGATGCGTGTGCTCGGGGTCGTCCTAGTTTCCTATTGGCCGCACGGATTCCGGGAGTCAGCCGGCCGTGGGAACCCACCATAACTTGGACTCTTGAAAGGATCGCACTACCGCAGCTTTCGAGCCAGAGTTCCCGCGAGAGACGGAGAGTCAGGAGAGTAGTAAGCTGAGTAGAGGCCATGATGTACCTGCACAATACCAGCTAAGTTTGCAACCAGATGTGGGTAATTCTCTAAATTAGGGTCCCTTTTTGGGTCCCAATATAGTATGGCACCCTTATAAAAGGGACCGTAAAAGAGACCCTAATTTAGAGAACTACCCATGTGTTGCCAGAGGTAAGCAGTCGAAAGGCCCAGGTTGTGTTAGTAGTGAGCCTTTAGCCTGAAGTAGTACGAATACGGGGGTTTCCGAAAATAGGGGACCCTAATATAGTACCCTAAATAATAGGATCCTTATTATAAGGACCCCAAAATAAGGTACCCCTATTTTTGGAAACTCCCATACGAAGGGCCGAACGACTTAAACACTGTCAGCCTCAACCTCGTGGGCTTGAGCCCAACACTGTGATTTAGGGGCCTAAATATTGACCAATACTATTTTTGGGGGGTTCCTTATTCTGCTTAAAGTATAATTGGCCCCAAAACCCTATTCTAATTATTAAGGCCCCTATAGTAACATCCAATATTACTTTGGGAGTTTTTCCTTCTTATAAACATCGTAAAATAGATCCCCAAACCCCGTTCTCATTCTTATTAAGACGCCTCTACTAAGAGACTCAGGGTTCTCATTCGGGTCTCGGCATGGATGCTGTCGTCATGGTGGTTTAGAGCTGCACCTGCGATTCTACAGGTTTGCTTCCATGGCACAAATCCGTGGGCAACAGAAAAGGTGAGAGGGAAACCCTAAACCCTAAACCCTAAACCGTAATAACAAGAAGACCATCGAAAGGCGTGTTGAGGCCTTGGGGCTATAAGGGGGTTTCCGAAAACAGGGGGTACCTTATTTTGGGGTCCTTATAATAGGGATCCTACTACTTGGGGTACTATATTTTTGGGAACCCCCATAATTGGTCGACCTTCACTCCCGAATCGGCAACTCTGGACACTGGAATTGCTCCCGAGGATTAAGATTGACATTTGGGTGTTTAGGGTTTGGGTACTGGTCGTTTGGGGGACCACGGAGATCCTATTTCGATAGGGCTCCTGTTTCAATTCTGCCAATCAACCCAGAGATGCAGGTTTGCTGTGCCGGCTCCTTTGAGGGCTTCCTGACCTTAGCGTGCGATGTGGCCTGGCGCAATGGGTCCTGGGCAGAGTTTGTAAGTCTGGCATGTAGTCTTGGGGTTCATGGGCATAGCAGATTCCATGAGAGTAATATAGGGGCCTTAGTACTTAGAACAGGGTTTGGCGTATAGTATACTGTAATTCTACTCAGGAACCCCACAACCCTATTCTAATTATCCACACCCCTGCATTAGGCAAATCCTCCGAGCCTCCGCAACGACCACCACAGACACGAGCATTCACGTGCTTCGAAGCTTGTAAATGCGTGACGAAACCGCTTGAAGGCTTGTGAACCCGTTTGCGACATGTGACCCAGAGCATCAAGGGCATTGTCTTCAGCAAGTCCCAGACTGCAGTTTGAATGCAAAACCGCAAGGCCCGAAGTACAGCATCCAGTACAGATCCGTACAGATGGCTGTATTGGTCCAGAGTACGACTCTTACAGCCACGGTCGGATCAACACCAAGCACAGCAAAGTCCAATACAAACAACAAGCAACCACACTGCGCAAACACATGAAAAAAATCCTGGCAGCATCGCAAGCACATGTTTGAGCTTGGGGAATTGGAGAAATTTTAAACGCTTCGCGTCGTCCGCCTCGGCCCGGCTGTGCTTGAAGCAGGTGCATTGTTTCGAAGTTTAGGGTTTGGGGTTCAGGGTTTAGGGCAACAGGCAGGTCGGTGACACAGGTGAGGTCTTGCGTGCAGGAGTGCATTTGCTTCGGAATGTGGGTTTTATGCCAGTATTTGTTTTCATGCTGCGGCTCTGAGCAATAATCCCATGCGAGAGGTGGCAGATTCCCTGCAGTATCCCTATAGACGTTACTATAAGCATCGTAGTATACTGCTCACCACAACCTCCATAGATGTAGGAAGGGGAATGGGGAATCAAGCTTTGCAACAGTGTGCCCCATAATTCCCAGGCTTTGGCATCAACTTCACGAATGAGTCCGAATGATGTAAGCTAGCCTGTGCCGCCGCGAGTGTCGGGGGCAAGGGGGCGGGGGAAAACACGCCCAGTCCGAAATCCTATTTTTATTTTTAGGGGATGGGGGGGTGGGTCACTGGGCAGGGGATTCGGAGGTGAGGAAAAAGTAACAGGGCATGTTTGTGGAACCTCTGACCGCTGCGGCCGGGGCCGAGGCGGATTTGCTTACAACTAAGTTATGGTCGAAATCATTGCTGAAAGCTACAATATCAGCATTTCCTGCAAATACCCTTGATCATCATTCCCCGCTGTAGCCGGATGCCATCATCAAGCATCTCTCCAAGGAACCAACTCGCCTGATGGGAAGTACTCGTAGCCCCAACATTGGCATACACATCAGCCTTTGCAAAGGCATGGCCGCTTGGGGCAGAGGAGGCTCCTTTGAGAGATTCGGCAGGTTGACGAGCTTTCTGTCGGTGTAGCCCTCACGGTTTAAGCTCGGGGCCTGGTTGATTTAGAACAGGGTTTATAAGTGTCCCTTTCTGGTTTGAGATTCTGAGGAAAAAGTTGACAAGGCTGTGAGGTTGTGTTCAAAGGATGTAGTCCTCTTTCGGAGCAGAGAGCATTGAGGGGCACAGTCTTCAAGATCCGGCGGGGGAGGTTCACGGTCAGCTATAGCGGCGGTCCAAGGTCAGTCATACTATACCCTTAACACATGGATTTGTTCATTCCTTTGTGCCAGGAATCCATGTCGAGTTTCGCAACTTACGATTCATATCTGCGATACGTGTCATTCCCTGATATACGGTACCTTTCGGTTTTGTTATGACTATGAAGGTTTGGATGCTGGCCGCCGCCACCACCGCCACCGGCCGTACTGATAGGTAGCATAGCAGCAACAGCAGCAGTAGCAGTAGCCGAGGCGGTGGCAGTAGTAGTCGTAGTGCGCGGTGGCGGTGATTTTGTTGGTGGTGGTGGCAGCAGTAACAGCAGTAGTTGGTGGGGGCGGGGTGGGGCGGTGGCGGTGGCATTTTGCAGTTTGGGGGTGGCTTTGCCGCTGCATGTGTGCGCGCTCCTGATGCCAGAGCCCGGCTGTTGTTGGGAGGCGCCTCCTGCTGACACCACTGGCGCAGGCGATGTTTACATTGCAGGCCTCCGCACATAATTGGAAGTTGGACTGCAGGTGCTGCGGTATCATACTGGCCATCGGACACCCAAGCTGAGAATCATAAATAGTCTTTGATCTTCCACCAAACACTGTGGCAAAGAAACATGTCGTTCCAGCGATGCTGTCTGTCTTGTCGCCAGCTCCTGGTAGCACCAATCCCAGTCAACCTGGGAAGTCAGGCAAGGATGATGAATTGGTCGTTGGTGTTCGTGTTGGCTTACCTATAGTCTCCATTGTACTTCCTTTTTGGGGTTACCTTGTGGGATCCTAAATATAGAACGGGTTAATCCAAAAAAAGGAACTACAATGAATACTATAGGTATCGTCTCAGTTGATGAGCAAAAGTGCCCAAAGGTTCTTCCATCACAGGGGCGGTCTTGCGAGCCTTTAGACATGGTCCAAACCCTACAAATTTCTCAGCTTTCGTTTTGTAAAGCGGGCATCCGCACCCATCCCCCAGCCGGAGGACCTACTAGTCCTGCTACATCCTGAACATCGGTTTTTGTTTGTCGGCACATGGTTTGGGTGTTACAGGTAGTGCCGAGTAATCGTGCCCAACTCAGATGCGCCATCGACCCGGCCCTTTTGGCCCAAGCTTTGCAACACCCGCGGAAGGGTGGCAGTGCATTGGCCAACGGGCCTCCTATGCAGTGGGCTGTAGCTTCCATGGGACACGTTGGTCATACAACTGCATCTCCTACATCCAGGCCCAGGTTGCCTTCAGAGTACCACCGCAAAGCGACGCATAGGTATAAAAGGTCCCGGCTTCTCAAATTCAAAGCCGGATCAAGCCGGCAAGGCCCACAGAGCTTCGTCTGTGTGAGCACTGCCCCCGCGTCCACCTCTTCCAAGCTCGCCTTGCAGCAACTTTTCATGAGACATGGACGGCCAGTGACAGAGTCTACGGGCTGTCAGTCCGCAATCATTCTATATCCCAATATGTCCCTTGGTCATATCAACCGGTGTACATGTCAGGGAGTCATGCGTTTGTTCATGTCAAAACCCTCAAAGTTCTTAGTTTGTGGACAGCGGCAGGGCGACGCACAGGCGCTTAGGGTAGGCAGGCCTTGCGTGCCGTTCAGAGAGCCCGGCCTGCGGGTGGACGCCGCCATGGCGCAGCCAGGACATCCGAAGCACAGGGCGTCACGTTTCTCGTTCTACATCGGCAGAGCGAGCGAGCAGGGATCTACGAAGCCGACCTGTATGTAAATATTCATGTATACGGGCGCTGCTTGTATATACACATACAAACACACATATCATATATATATATATATATGTATGTATCATTATCATTTGTACACATACATGTATATTTTTTTATGCGCATGCATACATAGTTAGAAACATGTGTATGTAGATGTATACATATATATATATATATAATATATATATATGTATGTATACCTATACATACACACCCGTCTACATGTGTATACATGGTGATGAGACTTTGCGTCTGCAGCAGTCGTCAGTCGTCCTGAGAATTCATCAAACTTCTTCGTGCTGTGTCAGGAGGAGCTTTGACATTTCAGTTGATGTTGAAGTGTGTCATGTGGTGTTTTGCGTGGGTATCGACGTGTTCTACGAATGCCTGGCCGTGTATTGGAGGGAGCACAGGATAGGGAATTGTTATTGTGTTGGCTTGTGGTCTTTGTAAGTACATGGTTCCACATGCGCTGCTTTCGGGTATTGATAACACTTGCGTCTTAGCCGCTGCCCTTGGTACGACGTTATCGGATCAGCATCAGCATCCTAGGGATATGGTTCATACCTGCTGTCGCGGGGTTGCTGCAGATGCCAGTACGCCGAGCTTTCCGTCTGTCAAAACTTTAGCTTGGCAACGTCGCCGTTAACGTTCAGGTCTATGTCAAGACTATGTATTCAGTGTTTGAAGCTTAAACTTCTTATCTCTGGTTGACGGGATTTAGACGTTTGTTTAGTTCTGTTGCGGCTTTGTTTTTTGGGCTTGGGGTTTGCGAGCTTAGGTAGATCACAAGGGAACTCGAGATATGTACTCCGACGGCTCATGCTCAACGCGAGCTTGGGCTATCTTGGGCTCTTGAACTTGGAAACTCCCCAGTCTTGTCAGGAAGTTACGCTTTACATCACCAGGGAGATGGGTTTAAGGAACCGTCACTGTGGTGCACTTTGTAAGACGAAGCTTTTACTTGCAGGTTAGGAGTCCCTATAGATATCCATTCTTCTGAAGCTGGCAGTTACAGCGCTGAGTCGAAAAGCCGAGACCCGAGACCTGCTGTTCAATAGTTGACGAAGCTATATACCGTCGTGGGGGTCTGTAGAGTAGACGTTGCTTTTGTTTTAGGTGGCTGGTGTCTGTATGCCTCAATCGAGCAGGTCATTTAATCATATTCCACTCGCAGATTGTGGCTGTAAGAAACTTCCAAGGCAGCTTGACAGATCATGACCAACCAGGAATCACACTTTGTCTCGAGACCCCGTCCCCCCTACCCTCCTTTCCCACCATCTCAAAACTCCTTCACATCTTCAAGGACTGCGGGCGCACCGCCGCGGTCAAGCCAGCCGTGAAGAGGCCATCGACTCAACAGAGATTTTGGGTCTCAGGGCTTATAGGGCAACAATGTCGGAGATTTAATAGTTATTGGTTATTGGGAATGGCGGGTTGTCTGTCTTATCCTTAGTCGTGTTTGAATGTTTTCGTGTTTTATTTGCACCCCCGAGCTTCTAAACGCTTCTGGGCGTGATTCATGTCGGTTGCCACATAGGTGAGGGGTAGTCAGTACATTTACATATTTGACAAGAACAACATGAGACATTCCCCGAAGCCCTGCCCCCTCCCCGACGGCGGAAACACTTTGAGGCTTGAGGGCAAGGACAGGATCCAGGGTTCTAGTGTGGGTTCTGGGTGTAATTTGGGCTGGGCTCCCTCTCTCTCTCTCACACACTCTCTCTCTACATCTGCTCCGTCTTGGTGTCGTCTTGCACTGTTGCCGATGTTGTGTTGTTTCTCTAGTTCTCTCTCTCTGCCTCTCTTGCCGCCATCCTCTTCTGCAATCTGTTTGCCTTTGGGCCCCTTCCCCACGGTTTTTGCCGGACAACTTGGAGTGCGTGGCCCCGTCCTTCCCCCGTGCCAGGCATCTGTACACAGCGTCTTGACTGCAGCGACGAATGGAAAGGCTAAAGGGAGCTACTGTACTGACGCTTTGCATCGCATTCGGGTGGGGCAGTGAGCGCAAGGATGCTGGTCGAAGTTAGGGTAATTGTTGCCGGGGTTACTGGGCAAAGCAAGCTCCCACTGGTTCTGACCTTTAAGCCCAAGTTGCTAGCTTAACAGAGCACTAGAGTAGTCAGTAGAGCGGGTAACCGGTATTAGTAGAACCCCAACATTATATGTTAGCGCAATTACCTATACTGTTTTTGGGTTTTTAATGCGATTATAGTATAATGGGCCCCAAAACCCTATCTAATTATTAAGGCACCTATATTGATCGGCAAACATTAGGCAGTCCCCGACTTCACTTGCTACGTTCAGGGTCAGGGAAAGTTCAACGGCCCTTAAAACACCCGAGCCGGTGCCCTCAACCAGGCCTGAAGTAGGGCTTTGGGTTTGGGGTCTAGGCTGGTATACACCCGAAACCCACACCCTTACGGCGCCACGCTTCAAAGTTACAGTTTGAGCAGCATCTGAATCTGTCTCACAACCGAAGTTTAGGGTTTAAGGTTTAGGAAGACCTTTGACAAAGGTGGATGGGCCAGGGGATTGACTGAAGGAACGATTTGTTAGACAACTTGAGCCTGTTCGAGCTGCGAAGACCGCATTCCGAAACCCTCTCTATAGATCCGCTGAGAGACGGGAAGGGGCACTGTACATAAAGGAATGACGAATTTTTGCACCCCAAGCCTTGCTTTGCACCACATAGATTCAGGTGGCAGGGCGCAAGGACCCGCGTGTGTGAGCTTCAAGGCTCCTTTTCAGGCAGAGGCTGAGGGTTTAGGCAGAAGGGTACTTGTCCAGTTGAGATGGGCCGCAGCAGTCACAGCAAAGTCGCTGGAAGAAGCGGCGCCGAGATCACTGCCTAAGCCGAAAACGAAGTGCTCAGGAGTCCGCAAAATCATCCCGCCAGCGATTCAGCCTGAACGGGCCTGAAAAATAGCGAGTGATACTGTCGCCTTCAGGCCCATTTTTTAGTTCGAGAGTAATACTCCGAACCTGTTCTGATTCTGATTATTCGGTTAAGCAAGATGTTTTGGCGGAGGAGAAGCTGCACGCCGCGAGGCATCGGCCCAATCGCGAAGACGAGTTGTTTGCAAAGAAGGGCTGTGAGGTGTCGGGGGCTAGGACTTGGAGTCCTTGCAGTAAGGATCCCAATGATCACTTAGACTTAGAGCGAGGTTGCCTTTTTCTCTGCTCGTGGCATACCTTCCAGATTCGGGATGTGCTTTAAAGTTTGATGTGGAAGATTTTTTGCTACATCGTACAAGTGAGACTGCATTACAGCACCTAGACCAGTATCACGCACTCAAAACCTTGAATCGTGTCAAAACCAATGCCCCTTGGTCACCGCAGCTTCCCCACGAACGGTTCAAACGCCAAAAGCCATCCGGAAGCCTTACCCGCAGGCGACATGGGCCTCGCGACTAAGCTTCGATAAGGACAAGCGGGGGGGAGGGAGTGGCGCAAGGCGCAGAGCACATACGCGAAGGAAGGATCTGGAAATCAGTGCTATCCGGCTGCGGCCGCATCTGCTGCTACTGATGCTACGACGACGACGACGACGACAAAGTACGACGACGACCACTGCCACCGCCACGTCGACGCTGACAGCGATGTGACTGGGAAGAGTTTGAGATCCAGAAACATAACGAGAAAGTGCTAGCAGCCGCTTTTGCAGGAGAAGCAGCTGAAAGTGGCCATGAACGGCCTGGGCATAACCGACCAGGACAGACTCAGTTTCTTTCCCTTTGTCACATTATCCTTGTCAGCTCTAGCCGCAAAATCCAGCATTACACAGCTCCACATCTTTCAGACAAACTATAAGGAGGTCTACCAGCCTAACGACTCATGAAGAGCATTGCAGAGCCCTTTGTGACACGAGTCGTGCCCCAAAGCCGCAAGAACCGATACCCAAAACGCCACAAGCCTTACCAACGCCTCAACAAACCTTAACCTTCAAGATACTCACCTCCCAAGGCAACCCCAGCAGCTAGCTTTGCATTCCGAAAAATTCCGAGTTGCGAGAGTCGAAGCCGCCTAAACTTCCTGACATTCCAAACCTTAAGCCGCATGCCGAAGTCCACGGCCTGTCGTGCCGAAATCCTCCAAAGACAGATGCAGAACTGCAAATCCTATACCCTCGAAGCTGACAACAGAGCGAACGCTTGTTCTCTGAACCCCTTTCAGAGCCCTCCAGGCCCCGTCAGCAGAACCTGCCCTAATAACAGCCTTGTAAACTAAACCTGTAGAAGCCATACCCCTAAACCCTAAACCCTTAATCCATGCCCTTAAACCAAGCAGCCCGCAATGCCCACCCAAACCCTCAAACCATTTTCCATCCCATGAATCCAAGCGTTACATGTTAAGCAACCACCGAAATGTTCCCCATACTTTCAAATTTATAGAAAAATCCCAAATCCCCCCTGCAAAACCTACAGTCCCCCCCCTGGACGCAAAAAAGCAAGCATGCGCATGTGCGTATATGGTATCCATATGTTCGGAGCATGTGTGGATAACATGTAAATATATATAATACCCATATTTACATGCTTATATTTAAATGTAACCGCAGCTGCTTCAGGGTGCCGAAGAGTGGAGCCTTTGGTTCATGCACCATGCGAGCAAATTCGGCCCGGAGCTCTTGCAGGGGTATGAAGCAGGTTATTTTTCTACGGGGTTCCCGGGGTTCCTGCGGGTAGAGTCTCTAAAATCTCGAAGGGCTTGATTCGCAGGTTGAGGTTTTTCAGGTCGGACACAACCCCGACGGGGGGTTCCTTGTTTCAGGTTTAGAGCTTACGGCTTGGGCTTCAGGCTTGTCGGATCTTGTGGCCCTTTCGACGGAGCTAAGGCGGGTTTATACAAAACGGAGGGGCTTTCATGTAAAAAAAGAAAAATTGCTCATGACATTGCAACTGGATCTTCAGGGTTCACTGGTGCTGGGCAGCACTGGGCAGTTTGCTTTGGAGGTTGAGGATTTGGGCATCTGCCAAAATGTATACCAGGTGCTTTGACAAGAAGCACCCCCCAACAGACAGCGGGCCCCACTTCTTCAATTATCCCGAGGTCGTGGCTTTCGGGAATTTGCGGGCCTTTTGTTTCGAAGAGGTGTTTGCGGTGTTTGCAGGATTGGCTGTAGTCGAGTTCAGAGCGGAGGGTGTATGGTGCCACGGGCACTGTTGCAAGTTGAGAATCTATTTGGTATTTGGTTACCGATGTACTGCAAGGGAATCTGCACATGCATCATTCGCCTTTGTGGGCGTGCAGCCTTGGAAGGTCAGACAGGGGTAACCCCCCCGTACACAGTGGCTCCAGCTGAAACCGGAGCCCCCGACGGCTAAGTCGAATCGGGTTTTACTCAGGCGCCAAGCTGCGAGCAGGTCTCGTGGACTTCTCAGAGTGGCTTGGCTCCAGAGGGAGGTTTCACACAGTGGTTAAATTTGTTGTATACATGGACTTAAATTTAGGTGTGCGTAATAAATACATAAACCAATCAACCAATCAAAACATACACATATATAGTATAAAATAATATATCATATTCTAATATAATATAATATAATCTAATCTAATCTAATGTAATGTAATGTAATGTAATGTAATGTAATGTAATGTAATGTAATGTAATGTAGCGTAATGTAATGTAATGTAATGTAATGTAATGTAATGTAATGTAATGCAATGTAATGCAATGTAATGTAATGTAATGTAATGTAATGTAATGTAATGTAATGTAATGTAATGTAATACAATGTGATGTAATATAATATAACATATACATACAACCTATACACACACACACATATATATATATATATGCGTGTACGTATGTATATATCTACATATATATATATTTATTTATGTACACTAAATGCATATGTGTATGTGCCCTCCATGGCTCATGGTGGCAGCGGTTCTGGCTTGGCATGACGATTGGTGGTTAGTATGGCTGGATAGAGTGGAAGCTGCTTGCAAACTTCGGCTGCAAGATTTGCATGAAGTCATTCCTCAGCTCAAGATGCTGATGAAACCGAGTGTCTGGGCGATAGATGTATGTGCACGTCGACTGTATTCTTAGTCACATTTCGGATGTCAAGCGTGAGGTCTGGAAGACACATAGGGTTCTTGTCAGCTTCTCCACCTTTATCAGCACAGAGGTGGATTGGTTGATGTGGTTTGCTGGCATGCAGTAGTCGTGACGGCTGCCGGTTCCCAGCTGATGCAGGATTTGAGTCTGGGTTCAAAGATGTGTATGTGCAGGGCTTTTATGGGGTTTTATGACCTGTTAATTAAGGGAAGGGGTCTTGTCCAAGTTTGAATAGAGGTTTACGAAAGAGGCTTGTGTGGTCCCAATACACGTATAGTCGAGCATGCCCCAAGCCAGAATTTTATGCTAAGTACTAACTCACGCCGCAAAGCGAGTGCCCATGGGATTTGGGTTTTCGGTTGAACGAAGGGTTCATGGTTTTGGGATATATATATATATATAGAGCCCTAAACCCTCAAGGTTTAGGGTTTAGGCGCTTTGAAACCAAAGTGCTGGCAGCCAGGAACAAGCTCACTTCTGCCGGCGCTGCCAAGCTGCTGCAGCCTTAGAGCCTTAGAGTTTGGGGTCTGTGGGGTTTAGGATGTGGGGTCGAATGTAGGGGCCTTAATAATTCTAATATGGTTTTGGGCCCATTGTACTATAAATATAATAGGGAACCCCCAAAACACCATTGGTAATGATTTAGGCCCCCAGGGTGCAAGGTTTCGGGTTCTGGTAGGACAGGCTTTGTGTCGAGGCGCGCTGAGGTTTGGGATTGAGAAGCTTGCAGGCAGTCGTGGGACTTGGCTGCAAGGCCCCCACATTCGAAAACCGCCAACTTCATGTCAGCTGAACTTCCAAGCCCTCAACCACCTGGCCTGTAAGCTGCCCCGAACCCTAAACCCTAAACCCTAAACCCTAAACCCTAAACCCAATCAAAACGAAGCCTCGACCTAAGAAGCACGAAGCCGACGCCACTTGGGGGACAGGCTGCGCGCCTTCTTGGCCGCCAGGATTCCAGTCCATGCGCCCTCGGCTTCGGCTTGACGGGGTTTACCGTTAAGGGAGGGGTTGCAGCTGATTTGTTTTGAGGGCCCGGGGGCCTGCTTGAGTTTTTGATATAATTCTGGAGGCTTCGGGATGTGGATGTTGTTTCTGATCGACGATCAGAAACGCCAAGGTCATGAACCCAACCCTGACTCTCCGAACCTTTGGGGAAATAGAGTTTCAGAATCAGGCTATGGGGCGCAGCGCCCTCTGAGCAAGTAAAGATCAGGTTCGGGGGTCAGTAAGGGTGGACACAAAGGTCCGCTGTAGCCTGGCGACTGACAAGATATAGTCAATCCGACCCAAAAGGTAGTTTTCCTGTGGTATATATATATATATACATATGTAGCCGCGCATGTACATGTTCATGTGTTATGTGTTTTTTCTTTATGTCTTTGCGTATCGAAGTGGCATGAAAGGTATGGGTGGTGATGCTTGCGGCACATGCAGGAAATCCACACCGTGTGGGTGAGATTTCATGGTTGGTTGTTTATTCCTGAATGATATTTGAGGGTTTCCGAAAATAGGGGACCCTAATCTAGTACCCCAAATAGCAGGATCCTTATTATAAGGACCCCAATATTAGGGTCCCCTTATTTTCGGAAAACCCCCATTTTCCGCTCGAGAACTGGGGGTGGAGGTGCTGAAGCTGCACCACAATCTGCTACAGGATGGTGGTGGCAAGCTCAGCCTCGTGTATGGGGGGGTTCCGAAAATAGGGGACCCTAAGATAGTACCCTAAATAATAGGATCCTTGTTATAAGGACCCCAAAATAAGGTACCCCTTATATTCGGAAACTCCCGTATCACTCTGGGGCTTGAGATGGGGACTTCGGACCAAAGTTGATAACTGAAGGCTCACAGCTGGGGTCTGAGTTTAGTTCGAGTTGTCCACTCAAGACTTCGGGTGTGCCATCTCAAGCAGATGAAATTTCGCACTGCGCAGTGGAGGAGTGTTTATTGTTTACACTATATATACATACATCCGTACACACTCGTAGAAGTTCACGTGCCGAAAGGAAAACACGTTGATATATGCATGCATGTATGCGTACATGTACATACTGTCTGTCTGTATGTATGTATGTATGTAAGCATGTAAGCACGCCATCACTGATGTAAGTAAGCAAGCATGTATGTTTGCAGGCATGTATGTACAGGTCTGTATGTGTGTACGTCTGTATGTATGTCTGTAAGTATGTGTGTATGTACGCATGCATTTTTTATGTGAACATATGTTTGTAACAGTTTGTGCATAAGTATGTATGTATGTATGTATGTATGTATGTATGTATGTATGTATGTATGTATGTGTGTGTGGATGTTTCATTTTTCAACAGTCCGCGAACTCACAACAGTTTGTTCGCGTGGTTGATGTCTTGTCGCGTCGTTAGACTCTCAGAACAGCAGGAGAGGCAAGGAGAAACACACGCAGCAAAGACGCATCCAACACCAATACGTACTCCAGCTTCTAGGGTTTGCAGCATTTTCACCACGATAGCCTGTCAGCCCAGGTCCCTTTGCTGAGTACCTCAGGCCGGCTCAGCTAAGGGAATAGCAAGCCTGAAACCGGAAACGGTAAACCACGCGAAGTTTGGGAGTCAGGCTTGAATGCGGAACCCCGGTGTGCAGGAATGCTATTCACGCATGTGCATCCAGCTGAGCTTAGTTTCAGGTTTGATCCAGCTTTCAGGGTTTTACTGGAGGGTCTCAGGAATTTGGGATATTGTTCCTGACGGTTATTAATTATAAGATAAATAATATACACACACATCTACATATATATATATATATATATAATATGTATGTATGTATATATATATATATACATACATATGGATTGAGGGGTCGGCTTGAAGGAGTGTAGGGTGCGGCATCCGAGGAACTTATAACTGATTACAAGCACAAACAAACGTGAACCATTGAGATCTACCTACCCCGTGTGCGGATATGAACTTCAGATCTCTATGGTTGTTTTTTGGGGCTCCAAAAAGGCGAATGTGCCAGTCGTAAGCTCAAGTAGCTGCTTTTTGACCTCCAGACGTGTGTAGGGTTTAGGGCTTGAGCCTGGGATACTCAACCTCAGAATTCTTATTAACACTTCATTAGAGGTCCTTCTTATAGTTATAATATAAAATACCCCACAAACCCTATTAGAACTCAAGGCCCCTATATTAACTGCCTTCATGCTAAATTACTGCTAAATCTTTCCTGGCACAGGAGCTCCGACGGTTGCTTACAGGAGCCGGAGCCCTGGACAACTGTACACAGTTTATTTGTATATTTTTTTGTGAATTATTTATTGATTTATTTAGAATGACTTATTCATTTATTTATGACTTATTTATTTTTTATATGTATACACGCAGGTAGTTTGGAGTTGCATGGACCCGTCTGGCACTGGGGAGCATCGGGGCTCGTTCTGCCTCGAGCCCGGCCTCCCTGTGATGTTGCAGACGGCTGAGGGTTTAGGACTGAAGTCAGTTACTATAGGAGACTGAATAATTAGCAATACGATTCTGGGGGTTCCTTATCATACTTACACGATCAAATATGTCATGTAGGGGCCTAAATAATTACCTATTCTATTTTTTGCAGGGGGTCCTTATTATAGATATATAGCATACTGGGCCCTAAAACCTTATTCTAATGATTAAGGCCCTTATACTATGTGTCCTGCGCGTTACGACGGCAACGGGCCCCAAGAGGCTGCTCTAATTACGTACAATAGTTTAGGGTTTAGGGTTTAGGGTTTATTGTTTAGGGCACCCATGCCATATTCAATCTTTCAAATTTGCCACGCCGAGCCTTAGAGAGTAGACTCTGTCAAGGGTCAGTCAGGAGTCCTCCGTGCAGGTCACAACGAGGCAGTCGGATTCACCGATGACTTGTCACAAGGGAATGTACGTGGTTGTTTGCATGTCATGGTGCGATAACTCTGAACCCACAGAGGTTTGCTGCAGAGGATCTGAAGATGTTTGACGGCCTTTCCCTGCTAAGTCAGTTGGATGAATGAACGGCTTCTATTCTCATGTTTCATCAGTACATGCTCAGCATCACCTCCTGTCATTCCTGATCCGTCAACGTTCTAGTTCGGCATGGCAGAAACTTCTACTGCATCTTACAGGGGGTATGATTGCATTATGTACAGGTACTGGTAGGCTGGATTCCGATTCTACATTCGCTAGACATCCCCGGCGGTGGGTACGACTACTATTTAACCGGAGCTGCGCGTCTCACTCTTTCATGCTGTTCCTGCTGAGGCTGCACCTTTCGCACAACGATTTCGATGCCCGGGCATCGGCAACCATCGTAGCTGCTGCCGCTTTCGCTGCTCGACGCAAAGCTGGGGTAGATTTCATGTCAGGTCCACTCAGGATTGAAAATCCTCGTCTGTGTAATTCCGGAAGCTCCTGTGTCCCTGCGGTGCATCCCACGAGCACTCGAAGTGCTTTCCTCACCGAGCCTCGGAAACTCTCTTGCTTTCCGAACCGCCCGACACCCTAAGGCCCTAAACCGGTCCTATGACATATTTTTTCCCTCTCCTAGCCAGGTGGGAGGCAAAAATATATATATGCCCTAAAGTTTAAGCCACACACACAGCGAGGCCAAGAGCAAAGATGGCTTGCGGCGACCCCAGCAGCGACAGTGGCAGCAGCTTCAGCTGTGGGATCGGGTCACAGTGGATGCTTGTGGTACACGGTATTATTCTCCATCTGTTGGTTTTACAGCCGAATCATCTGCTGGAACCAGGCATTCCAGAAGTTTAGAACCCGAGAATGTCAATTCCGCATCGGTGCATATGCAGCCCACGACACATAACGCCGGCAGGAGTCAATCGGGTGTGCTGGCATACATGCATGAGGAAGGCGGGGGAACATCGAACACTTCCACATGTCGCTTGAGGCCCAGCTACCCGCGGCGCTCAGGCGCTTTCTGGGTTGCTTTGTGGGGTGTATGGGGAGCCACCGGAGGCCATCGTACAGCAGCTTAGAACCCAAATTTAATTTGTTTTTGCACTTGATGCCTTCAGACTACTCTAAAACCACGAGAGACTCCAACATCCCTGCATTAAGCTGCTCACAGGGCGTATGCCCAAACACCAAATTAGACTCTCAATTTCAGGGTTTCGAGTGCGACAAGAATGCGTTAAGTCACATTGCAAGTTTCTCAGTCATGCAGCAAATGCCGGCAGTTCTCCAGCCCGCTTTTAAGAAAGGTATAACTGCACAGTACTGTTGACGATCTATGGCCGATGGACCTGGGAGTCTTTGGGGTGCGACATCCTGGGACTGCACCAGCGAACGCCAAAAAAGCCAAAGGGAGGCCTTTCAGCCCGAACGTCATACCCTGCCGTAAGTCCAGAAAGTTGGAACGATCGTATCCCCCAAGCGTAAGCCCGCCAAAGATGGGCAAAGTATAATACTATATCACCTCCAGTCTTCACGCTTGAGCTTTACGGCCTGTGCTGCAAGTCCTACATCCCAAACCCACGTCTTCCCGAAACTCTCGACCCTCAACTTATAAGCCCTCAAGCCCTATATAGATCCTCGAGGGCTCTATAGACCCAAAAGCAAAATCCTCAACTGCGGGCAGGATACCCCCAAACGCCAAACCAGGATTCCCCCAAATCCCCAAACCCCAAGGCCCCAAATCCCTAAGCCCCAACTAAAGCAGGAAAACCAGGAGACCCCTAAATCCCCAAAACGCCAAACCAGGATTCCCTCAAAAAGCCCTAAAGCAGGCTCGCGAGGCCTTGTTCCGCTGTGGCTGCGGCTCGAAAAGCTCCTCGGCCCCACATTTTGGGCATAACTTGGGGAGTTGGGGGTGTAAGGAAATTTCCTAGAATCAAATTACTGTAATACATCCTCTACTAGGAAGACTCTACGACTATACTAGAATCATATGGGGCTTAAGGAAGCTACCTATTATTTTCTTTAATTTCCATGCCCGCAAACCCTATGTTAGCATATCTTGCTGGAGCCTTAACAAACAATTGGGAGACCTCGTCTGGCTGTGACCGAGTTGCGAGAGCATAAGAATACTAATGATAATAACAAATGCTATTGGTTACAAGTTTCCATGCTGTTCCCTACAGTTCTGCACAATTACAATACTACAGTATACCACGGACCCTGTTCCAATTCCTAAGGTCCTCGTTAGGCTGCTTTCTGGGCTGGCCTTCATTTTCACGTAGACGCAAGGGGCTAACAAAAAAGGTTATTTTTGGTTTTGGGCCCATTTGGCTTATGAGCTGTGTTGGTTTACCTGGTCTTCGTTGGTTTGGGTCCCTATGCCTATGCCCTGGCGGGTCGTGGAGCATCACGGAGGTTCTTCGTGCGCAGGTTCGGGGGCAAGGTGTCTGATTTCAGCATGTGGTGCGGCATTAAGTGTGTTAAGAAGTGACTCACAGCTATCGTTGACACTGCCTGTGACTGGTAGGGAGTCTTTTCACTGTGAGTTGTTTGGTTTGAGGATGAAAAGCTGTAATTCGGTTGTCGTTGCACGATTGATGTTTCGGGGGACGTGTCCACCGTGGCCTGTACGGGGATTACCGTCGTTAGAGCTGCTTCAACAGTGTCGATTTGGTGGTTCCTTGAAGCTTTTAACGTGTTCTTCCAAGTACATTAAGATTGTCTCCGAACGCTCGAATCGGTCGTATGGGCACCCGAAGCCCTAAACCCCAAGCTTGGTCCGAAGCCCGGGGCAGTCAGGAACAACATCGACGATGCAGAATTCAGTGCAATCATGGACGCAAGTATGTCGGAGGCTCAGCCACCGGTGTAGGGTTCAGGCCCTAGGGCTCAGGGGTTCACTGCTACACAGCACCCAAAGTCCCGTGGCTTCCAACTGCAGTTGTTCTAGAGACTAGCATGACTTAAAAAAGATGGAGAGATCCAGATTACAGGGGGCCGTAATTTAGACCCCCCCCCCTCTCTCACATGCCAGCCGAATCAAAAGGTAAGGAGTAAGGAAGCACCTATAAAGCACCCCTAGTTTTCTGAGACCTGAACCCTAAACCCCAAACCCGACGCCCAAAAGCCGAAGACCTGGTGCTTCAAGCTTCTGACTGAGGTCCTAGCATCGAGGCTTTAGGATGTGGTTTTGGGGTTTAGCCTTTAGGGCTTAAGGGTTTTGGGGTTTTAGGGTTTCGTTTCGGGAAGCCCAAACACACCGAGTTGAAGGTAGTTACACTTTGCGACTGGAAGTTGCGAGGCTCTCAACCCCTCTTGTCCTAGGAAGATCCTATTGGAAACACGGTTTAGTGTTTAGGGTTTAGGGTTTAGGGTTTAGGAGAACTGCTTTGTTCGGAGAGATTCTGATCGTCGGGCTATGGAAGCCCATTCTATATTTGCACTGTGCCAGCCGAAGATTTGCCAAGGCCGGATAAGCTTTGCAGCGCCAGAAGCAAATGGCCGGACCCTCACAGGGATTGTGGGGTTTAGGGTTTAGGGTTTAGGGTTTAGGGTTGTTTATTAAGTCATTCGTACAGAAGCTGGGTAGGGTGCATCCAGCAAGTACCTAAATCCTAAGACTGCAGCCTCTTCAATGCGCGTTGAGTGAAGGGGTGAAGGATGTAGGGAGCAAGGGTTCGCCGGTTGAAGATCATCGAGTGGTGTTTCGACCTGGGGCCGTGGGGCTGAGTGCCCTCCTATATTTTGTTTACCCTAAACCCTTAAACCCGAAATCCTAAACCCTGAACTCTTAAACCCTAAAAGTCCTAAACCGTAATCAAAAAACCCTAAACCGTAGATCCTAAAACCTAAAGCCTAAACCCGATCCTAAAACCTAAAGCCTAAACCCGAGTCCGAGAGCTCGGCCTCGAAATTCAAAGTCCCCATAGACTCAGAAGCTCGTAGCAATTCGCTAAGTCTTCAGCTGCAGCTACCATCCCAAGAGAGGGTTTAGGGTTTAGTGTTTAGGGAGGCACCTGTGCCGGAGGAGCCTCATGAGACTTTTCAGTTTGGGCCGCTTCTTCTGGAAGAACAGCTCCGCAGAGTCGAAAAACTCTTCCACTTTGGATCAGTGCCCAGCTTGCAGACACGAACTAGCATAAAGTTATAGTTTATGCCTGCACAAGCATACAAAGCGTGTGCTCGGGGCGGAGGGGGGGATGACGGGGTCCTGTCCAAGATTGCATGACATACCAACCTCAGTCAACGGTCATGAACCAAGGGTTCAATCAGACTGAGCACTTCTGAGTTTCAAGTTCAATTCACTGCTCCTTGCCTGAAGCTGCAACAGCCATCGCATAGAAATGAGCCCGCAACATTCGGCAAGTGACGGCCGCTGAGGTGCACTCCGCACTGCAGAGCGCCCAGCAGACAGTTCACATCATTCGAGTCACAAGTCGGCGCGGATGTGGAAATATGTAGATAAATACGCATATATATATATATATAAATATAATATAATATACATATATATATATATATGCATGCTCATTAGATATATATATATATATATATGTATACACACACCTACATGTATAGATATACATACGTACACACATACAATGTATAAACCTACTACGAACACGTATGCAAGTCGTGATTCTCCTCGTGTGCGCACGATCATGACAGAGTACTCAGGTGTAGGTCTGTATAGATGGATGTACTTGCATACATTTACACATACCATAACTTCTTGTCTGTGT
The DNA here is from genome assembly GCA_905221635.1 of Symbiodinium sp. CCMP2456. Taxonomy (NCBI): domain Eukaryota; class Dinophyceae; order Suessiales; family Symbiodiniaceae; genus Symbiodinium; species Symbiodinium sp. CCMP2456. The sequence continues at coordinate 300,994 of CAJNDV010000001.1, forward strand.
GTCAACTGTGTGTGTTGTGTGTTCTCATGGCGATTAGCGCTTTTCCGTTCTTTCCTTAATATGATCTTGAACCAGTCTTGTTCTAATGACCTACCGGTGTAGCTCGTGAGGGAAAGTGCACGTGGTTGTCAAGATTGTCAGGCTCATCACATTGCAACATCGACGCCGGAAACCGTATTGCTGCGGGGATATTGAACTGGGTATGTAGCCAGGTCCCTTATTATTGGTGCTAGCATTGCTTTTTGCCTCGTACGACAGTTCGAACTTTGTTTGCAGCAGTACCAACTCTTGGAATTTTTGCCCCACATCCGTGTCCTCGGGTCCCACACATGTCGCCTTTTCTTGCCTCTATCCTCAATCCACGCTCCCAGGTTGTGCCTGCAAAATTCCTCCAGCCGTGCACGCGAAGAACCTGGGCAATCAACGTGCGTCTGCTCGGCCTTGTCATGCATGAGTACGAACATAGCGAGAACCAGCAGAATATCAGTACTGCGTTGCACAATTGTTAAGTGGCGTGCACGAAAGATTATTTTTCGTCACTACGACTACCACTGCTCAACCTCCTCCTCCTCTTCCTACTACTATAACTACTACCACCACCACCGCTACTACGACAACGACTACTAGCACTACTACAGAATGACATGAGCCAGTGACAGTGGGCCTTTGCTTTGGCATATCCCGGGTCCTACTAACAGTGGCGCAAACAGATTCACAGTGAAACGGGCCAGCAAACGCAGGCAAAACATGTTAGTCACATGCCTTGCATTTCTACGTCTGTTTTTGCTCTATGTTTTGCTCTCTTTTGTTTGTGCTGTTGCTGGTGCCACGTTGTTGTTGCTGTTCGTGCTATTTCTGGGGCTTTGCTCCTGTTTCTGCTACTGCTACTTTGCTGCTCCCGTGTGTGCTGTCGCTGTGCTACGTTCTGCTCCCGGTTATGCTCCGTTCGGTTTACTTTCAACCCATGCTTTGGAGTGCTGAGAGCCGACTTAGGTAGACATCATGGTGCCTCTTTCGCTTAAATATGATATATGAAGCTTTAGTTGATGTTTGCTGGGGGAGCATCCTAACCTTTGCTGCTGATGGCTTCTATGCATCGTTATTGCCGCCGTTTTCGCTTCTCGGCAGCACGATCTCCACCAGGTGTGAACGACCTCGTCGAAGGCCCTGATGCACAGGACAAGCTGCACTTCAACGTGAGAAGTGATTCGTGATTCGGCGAGCAGGAAGTCCACTGACACAAGCAATTGTCGTAGTAGGCTCTCTTTAACACCGAAGTTGAGGAAGTGGGATGCTACATAAGGCTTCAGCAGGCTTCCTGCGAGGTTCTTTTGCGAGCCATGCAGTCGAGACCAAAAGGAACCCATGCTGTCGTCCAGACAATGATCCGGAACCTACCGCCCGTTAGATGTGTATCTTTCCCAATCACACGTGTCGACACCTCGACGATACCTCGCCCCTACTACATGTAGTGGCATTTTTCGATGTCAAAGGACACTGCATAATCTGGCCAATGGCAGCCGCCCACAGCGCAGGACGACGAAGAGGAGGAAGCCGGCGACTTTTTCACGCGCCTTCTGGCCAAGTCTGTCAGCGACCTACCTCTTCCGTGGAACTGAGACTCCCAACCCTTTCAACAGAGCCAGGGAGAACGCTCAGGAGGCTTGTAAAGGAGGACGCATACATGGAGAGGCAGCTCATGCCGTCCTGTTTAGGAGGTTCTTGTTTCAGGGCCAAGAGATTTGATGATTTGGCAGTCGCATTAAAATATAGAGCATGATCACCGGCAGATGATTTTTAGTTTGTTTCTCTTTTCGTGAGACACCCCGTGCATCCTCGTTCCAACATGGATGCACCGATCTTAGTAGTCGCTGGGTCCTGAGAATGAGTCGGTGTAGGTCTGAGGCCTTTGAGGCTTTAAGGTTTCCCCTAGTATCGCCATGGCATACTCTACCCCAAAACTCCGAAGCCTTGTTGCATTATGTTATTGTGAATGTTATTGTTAGCCTTTCATTATTATCGTTATTGTTATTGATGTTCTTGTATAACAATTCATTCTTCTTATGGTCATTATTGTTCTTATTTCATTGTTGCTATTATTTTGGTTGTTATAGTGGCCCTTGGTGTAGGTTTTGGCGTTTTCGATGCCGGAGCCACTAAGGCGGCAAAACAGGCCGCTACGCAGGCGCAGGCTGACTGCTCTTCCCTTTAAAGGGTACTATAGGGTTCGAGAATCGGATCCGCTTAAGGGCTTCGGGCTTTTGCGGTTCAAGGTCTCCTGACTTAGTAGCAGTCATTGGCCTGTGAGATTCCGCTGCTACTGTGAGGCTTAACATGATTCTTGAGGCTTTAGTATTGCAGTCTTCTGGTTGTGACTCTATGATGACCCAGTTGTTGTGGGCCTACTGTACCTGTGGAATTGCTCAATCAAAGGAGTCTCGTGTGGTCCTTGTTGGATCTGGTTGGTCAAGGTGTTTGTGCGCCACGTCAGAAAGTGGCAACCCTTGCTCCCGTAATATTCTATACTGTAGTTGTATAACATAATGTACTGTCATATAACATGATATAATATCAGACCATAGGGTTTAGGGCCTAAAGGGTTTAGGGTTTAGGGTTTCCTGTCATATTATCCAATACCTTGCTTAGTCCGAGCTGTAAGGCAGGGGGGAAAGTTCAGCCCGCTTGCAGGGGCCACGCAACGCTTCTGCAGAAGGCACTGCATCCCTGTTGTTCTCTGAGAAGTGAGTTTCAGAGCTCGACTTCAGAACTTGTAGTTCTGATGGGATTTCACTGGGCTTCACACGATTTTGGACAATTATTGGATCAAGATTAAAACTGTGCCTGACTCATTTACCCTTCAGAAGTCATGGTGATCGTTGCACCGGTAAGGGCTCCGTGTATGAGTCAAGAAACCTTGTTGGCCCTTGGGCTTCTTCTGTGATGTTCGTCTCAGCTGCGCGGGGGCCCCGGAGACTTAACATTGGGATTTCAATCATTCTGATCCCTGAAATCCTTATTACCCAAACAGGGTGGTAACACTATGGGGTTATTGCTTGCGATGAGAGTAAAGAGAACTGGTTAGTTTGGGTGTCGCACGCTCGGCAGGCACGCGTGCCGGGATGCTGATGTCCCATGTTTTTGTTCGTCTCACGCCGCATCCTGCACAAAATGCACGGTTCACTGTCAATTCCAGCACAGTGGCCTTACTTTGGCTTCGAAATGCTTTACACTCGTGCCCTGGCGCGGAAGGAAGCATGTTGGCCGTTGTTCCATGGGAGGCATGTCTGTCGTGCCCTTGAATCCGCAAGTACAGTACATGAACTTGGGGAAGCATTTTGGCCGTGGTGTCTTGGTGGTCTGCTGATGGTCTCCTGTGTCACCGGGAGCCGGCTTTGTGGTCGTGTTTGGTCGTCCTGTTCGTTTTGGTGCTCTTGGTGGTCATTCTCGTAGTCGTTATGGTCGTTATGGTCGTTGTGGTAATCATTGCTTTGGGATCTACGTTCGCATATTCGGCTGGAGTCTACCCTATGGCAAGGCCCCTATATTGCATTGGTCACTTCTCGCATGCTTCGCACTCATCCTGCAGGAGCGGCGGACGGGGAGCCATCTGAAGGCGCGGCTCAGGGCTAAAACCAAACCTTCAGGCCTACATTTTGTCGGGTTCATGTGTTCTTTGAGGGCTGAAAGGAGTTTCACATCTGGTTCATGATGGGACTAAACCCGGCCGTTTTTACGAGCAGGTTGCCAAACTCGGAGCCCGTTCGAGGACCCCTTCGAATTGGAGGTCATCAGCAAGTTCAAAAAAACGGTTTAGGATTTCATGGGATTCCAACTGCTTGAACCTAAAAACACTATATATATATATATACTTTTATTTATTTATGTATTTATTGTATTATGTTTTTATGTGTTGGTTTTTATAAGGTACATGCACATTACAGATGTACACACATGTAATTCTGCAGGATAAATGATTGAAATGAAATGAAAACACACGAAACTGACATGAATTGAATGAATGAACGAATGAGTTAACGAACGAATGAATGAATGAATGATTGAATGAATGAGCGAGAGGGAAAAATCATTCTGTCGAACGGCTTGGGTCTTGAGCTTCGGAGTTTAGTCAGTTTAGTCCGCCTCCCCCCCTTTTTGTAGAACAGTGGCCCCTCCGCACATGCGCTTTAGGCTCCAATCCCTTGCATTTGGGGGGATACAGGGGTCACAACCACATACTTATATATATATATATACAGTATATACATATGTATATATATATATATTTATTTATTTATTTATTTATTTATGGCCTGCTCCGTGGGATTCCTGATGATTTCGCAGATGCGTACGGGATGGCGCTTCTTTCTTTCTCAAGGTTCCATCTTACAGCCCACAAACGGCTCTTCCGGTTTTTAGGACTTAAGAGATGAACATAAAAAAATATGATTCTTTGGGATGTGGGGCTTAGGCTTAGGATAGCCCACCCGAAACCCCACGTGCTGGAGAGGCTGGGTCCGAGCGCCCGTCGAGTTCTGGGCGCGCAGCTCAAAATTGTCAGGGTTTAGGGTTTAGAGTTTAGGGTTTAGGGGTTTAGGGTTAAACTGGAGTTTGTGGCGAAACTGGAGTTTCCTACAGGACTCAAACCCGAAAGACCCGAAACAAGCATCACGCCTGGACCAACTTTGCACTTTAATAGAAGGGCCTCACTGATCAGAACCGGGTGTCCTGGCATGTTGCAGCATGACCATATAGGGACTGTAGGTAGAAGAGGGACGTCTTTTGTTACCAACTCTTCAGATCAGTATCTAAACCCGAAGCCTCTCGCCTGGATTGTCCGAGCGTGAGCGCCGAAACCCTTATTTCGTTTTTCCGGTGCCCAGATTCTGGAAGCAGCTCCCGGATGCATCCTTTGCAAAAGCCCCCCAAAAGACCCCACAGGAATATAGTGCCGTGAAATTCCCAATCGTTACAGGCCCGAATCTGAGGAATTCTACTATGTAGTTATACTACGATATACCCCAAAACCCTTTTCGAAGTAGTAAGGCCGCTTTGTGGCTATATGACGAAGAATAGACCTTCCAGGTCCAGGCCTTCTCCTGCCTATCGTTCTGCCGAGTTCTATAGGGCTTGGGGTAGCGAGTATTGATAGGTGGTGTCAGCATGCAGTGCGATTCCCGAACAAGCTCAGAGGAAAGGCTCCGCAACCTCCGGGTTTTGTCAGTATGAAGGCCCTTAAATTTAGGCTTTCCTACTGAAATTATAAGGAACCCCCCAAACCCTATTCTAATTCTTAAGGCCCCTACATTACTCCAAACTCTCAGCACCTTCAGCCTGGAAGCCTGGGTTCCTGCAAAGCGCACCCGAACGCCCAGGACGCAGAGCTCGGAAGGCACGTCGTTGGGGTTCAGAGTTCCGGCAGCCCTAGGCCCTAGCTGAAGAACGAAGAATCAACTTCTTCAGCAGATATCCCCGTTACGGCAATTGGTGGAACTGCTGCTTGGATTTTCCGGCGACAGCTTTCGAAACCCTGGCAAAGCTGCAGCCCTGACCCTGAACCCCAAACCTCATGCCCAAAGCCGTAGAAGTTCCAAAGTACCCAGTACCAAAGCCTCTAAATTTCGCATAATTCGTAGAGTCCTCCAGGACCTCTAGCCCAAAAAGCTCCCGAAACCCCGATCCACCTCGACCAATCTCATCGCACCCATGGCGAACCCACAGCTTCTCAGCTCCCCTTGAAGGGCTTGGTGTGGGCCATAATATATCACCTATACTATTTTGCGGGCTCCTTATTATAACTATAGCATACTATACGGTATAGTATGCTATAGTTATAATAAGGAGCCCCCAAAATAGTGGGGGTATAGTCTATACCCCCATACCCTATTCTAAGTTTTAAGGCCCTACCAGAGTCGTCTCTACTCTGCCTGCACCGTCCAGGTCTCAAAACCCTAAGCCCCAATCTCCTCGGCATCTCCTCTCCCTTTTGGGGCCCATTATAGTATAGGGTTTAGGGTTTAGGGTTTAGGAGGTTTAGGGTTTAGGGTTCCCCCCAAAATACTATAGGTAATTTTTGTTAGGCCCCTTTTGCTAGGGTCTTGTGCCTTCGGCTCTTGACGCAGGTATGTCCCAGACTTCATCGACATCCCTCCCACGATGGATCCTTTGAGGCGGGGTTTAAACTCTTCATAGTTCAGGGTTGGGGTTTAGGGTTTAGGGTTTAGGGTTTAGGTGGGGTTTGAGGCTTTGAATGAGGAGGCCTGCATGTTTAGGAATCTTACTCCTTCGGGTTCCGAACAGCTTGATTCTTGAAGAATCCCAAACCAAAACCTTAAGCCTAACTGTTCAAGCCTCCTTGCATTGCACGCTTCAGGGTGCATGGGCAGGTTTGAACTGCGAGCCCATGCCACCAGAAGTACGAGACCGTCAGGAAAAACAAGCCCCGCGTTCTTTCAGGGCCTTGATGTTATAGGCTCCCCCAAACAGCCCTTAAGAAAACCATGAGGGTTCTATGACAACGAAAGTGCCGCAACGCTTTCGGGGTGTAATACACCGTATAGGGAAGTGAAAATTAGACTAGGCCTAGGCTTTCCGGCCATGCGGCATGTTATTATAGCACAACCATCTAGGGACTGCAAGGGAGCAACAGATTTTTCCGGAGCCCCCTCAGCTCTAGCCCACCCCGGAAGCCTCGTCCCAAAGCCCCGTTCGTACACCCAATCCTTCAGAAGCCCTATGCTCAAAATTGTCCATCCTCAAGGCCTACACATAAACCTTAGGGGATTCCAGCACTAGTCGTCCTTAACCCAGTTTCCCACTTTGGGGATTTAGGGTTTAAATTCTGAACCCCATGTCGCCGGGATGCCAGGAGTTCGTTGCCAAAGGCGCAGCAAGAGAAGCTCTCCATGGGGCTCAAGGCACATCCTTGTGACGGTTTTTGGGGTTTTGGGGGCTCTGTGGGTCAGGGTCTACTTTCTTGTAGGCGGCTGTGGCGGCTTGCTCAATCCTTTTGATGGTTTCGCGCAACATTTGGACTCATTTCCTCGGCTTGAGAAAGGCTCGTGATTTGAGGCGTTGAGGCCTCGGGCGTGTGAGGTTTAATCTCGTTCGGTCTGCAGGGCGCTCACGCCTGCTGCTATTCCAAAATTTGAACGTGAGGGTTCTGGGTAGGGGGATGACCGCTTTTGACGTGATCTGTGGCTCGCCACAGAGACATAGTTGACAACAGGTGTGGTAGCACAGGTCTACTGCAATTCGCACTTACACTCACTTCCCGAGCCTGGCGCTTAGGATCTGGTTCTACTTTTGCCGAAGCACCCGAAACAGAGCTGAAGCAGGCGCCATACACCCCAAGCCCGAAGATCCTGAAATGCTGAATGCGAAGGCGCGAAGGCCAACATGCCCAAGTCCCGAACCCCCGAAGCCCCCAAAGCCAAGCCCAAAGCCGCATCCAAGAAAGCCGAGAACCTGTAAGAGCCTGATCTTAGCGGGCTTCAGGGTTTGAGGTCCTCTAGTTGAACGATGTGTAAGGGTTTTAGGTTTAGGCCTGGGACCGTTGAGTTTCGGGTTCAGCGTTGAAGATGTGTGAAGCTAGCCTTCGAAGCTTATGGTTTGACGGAGTCCCATAGCCCTAGACCAGGATGCCTACAGCCTCTTACCAACAGGACTCAACCCTAAACCATAATCCCGAAACCCTAAACCCTAAACCCTAACCCTAAACCATAATTCCATAACACAGACCAGGCTCTCATCGGCATTGGGAAGAACCAGCGTTCAGACAGACCAATAGTCACTGGCCACGAGGCTGGCCTGCAGCATCACAAGCAGTTGTGTTCCTAGGTTATACATACATATATATATATATGTGTGTGTGTGTGTGCATGCGTATGTATACATGGCTGTCATTTTCACACATACATACATAAATGCATACATACATGAATCCATGCATACGTGGCACTGCACTACGCTACACGACACTTCATTTCATTACGCCACATTAAACTACATGACACTACATTGCATTACATACATACCAGCACGCTTGCATACACATACACACACATGCACACACACACACATATGTATATATATATATACATATATATGTATGCCTGTTTAACGTACGCGCAAACCCACCTGAGTACACACATACCTGCTTTCCTACAGACACACATACATACATACATACATACATACATACATACATACATGCATAAAGATCCCACAGACACAAAGCCACACATACATACATACATACATACATACATACATACATACATACGTACATACATACATACATACATGCATACATACATACATAAAGTACCCACAGACACACATCCATACATACATCGTGTGTATTCGATCTATATGTCTACCAGTATCTTCATCTACATCTCTATGCATGTCTAATTATATCTGATCTGTATCAGCATCTATTTCTAGATCTACCTATCTGTCGGTCTATCTGTCTATAAGTATATATATATATATATACAGATACACACATGCACGTGTGTGTGTGTGCGCACGCATAATTTAGCAAGGTAGGATCCGATCCAATGGTGTTGACTCAGCTATCCCAAAAGGATTCCTGCTTCCAGGCGGTGCCGCCGGCAGTGGCTTCCAAGCCAGGTCGCAGCCGCCTTGCAGCCGATCTCCTGTTGGGCCATAGCCAGAATCAGTTAGAATAGGGTTTGCATTGGTTGTTTGTACTACATGGTTCAAGTTCGGGTTTCTTTGGGGTTCATGGGCTTTGGTTTTCAACGGCATAGCGTTTTGAGACTTCGGATCGTTAGAGGTGCGGGCTTTCGGGTTGTACGAATGACAAACCTTGAGTTTGAATTTAGATCTTCAGAGCTTTGGCTTTAAGGGTTTTTGCTTGTGGTTCTTGTGAGGCTCAAGGGTAGAGGGTGTTAGGGTGTTCGACGATTTGGGGGACGTGCGAGCTTAGAGTTATCTTCGAGTCTTCGACATTGACTGTTCTCATGGGCCTCTCACACAGCAGCAGCGCCGACCGTGAAACAGCTGTCACCAGATTTGGAAAGACGACCCCGGCACAACGAGCTTTTTTGCGAAGGCTTGAAACCCTCAACCCTAAAGCAGCTTGCCTGGCGGAGTGCGAGTTGCGAGAGCGTAAATCAGCTGTTTTTGCTGCAGGCTCGCTGAAGCCACACCGGCGCGGGTCGCAACCCTCCATCGGCAACGTTCGACAGGTCCAGGTGCTCCCTCAGTGGCTTTTGGCTTTGGGACTTTGGGAGTGTTCGGTTCCGGGATTTAGATTGAGGGTTCTTTCCTGCTTCGCTGTCGAGATATGTTTCATAGGCAGCACTCTCATCTTCTGTCTTCGTGCGAGCATGGGTTTGAGTGTGTCGGGTGCACTGTGCTACTGCTCCTCAAGCAGTCGTGGCTGCTACTCGTGAATCCTACATGCTATGCGCAAGGTGCCTCAACCTCCGAACCTGATGCGATTCCTCCGGGACGAAGGCCGTGAACCCCAGCTTTTTGAGGAGGTGGCAGGATGATGCGGGCTTCTGTCGAAGATTCCAAGACATTGTTGGAGAACATTTAGCAGATTTAACACCTACTTCGTGCTGCTTTGGGTGTCAGGGTATGGCTTTTACTAAAGGTTTTGGGCTCTTCGACTCTTTGCGGAAATGGACGATTTGAGATGCAAAGTGGAAGTCGGGCAACTGCTGGTTCGGCATATGGGTAGTTCTATCAATTAAGGCAGGGTCCCTTCTTAGCTCCCCCAAAGTAGTACGGCACCCTTATACAAAGGACCCTAAACGGATCTAATACAGAGAATGAGCCAGATATTAGTCTGGTTTACTTCTTATAGACTGGGTTCTCCGTAGAAGCTGGTTTTCATGGATGTCCTAGGAGAAAGATGTTTGACAAAGGATGGTCTTTTGCAGTTTTGCTGTTAGTTTACAGCTCATTATTTGTGAAACGATTTCGGGAGCTCCTCTCTTTCAGATCGGACCGACAGTATATAGTTCCCTTGAAGCTGGGGGGTGTATCCGTAACCCTCGCCTGAGTTTGGAGTGCGAGTGCTAAAAATCCGTGACCCAGGGTCAATTCTTAGAGGGCTTCGTTACTTGGTTTCTGAAGTTTAAGCTATGTTTTCCAACCTACAGCTAGACGCCATAAGCCCCGACAGAAAGCCTAACACCCTGAACTTAAGCCTTCCAACTCCACAAGACTCCACAAGCCTTCGACTCGACCCTACACGCTGAACCACCGAGCCAAGAGAGCTCAGGATTTCAAATTGGGGAGCAGCAGGCTGGGCTGAATCCCGAGGCGGGCATTGCTCGGGCTTGGTTGTGGGTAGGGGGTCACGGATTTTGGAGGGGCTGACTGACTCTATGGTTTCAGGGGTTGACTGACGGGTTGGAGGCTCATCCTGGTTTCAGGTTTTAGATTTGACTACTGTGTCTAGGGAATTACTCGTAGTGGTCTTGCATTTATGGCTCTGACATACTCCAACAAAACATCCCAATCCTCAAAGCTCGATGCCTTGGGTGCGACGCTCTGACAAAGTTTTGTGAGTTGAAGCCGATGTCAGTGGGAGTCCCACCTTCAGGGTCCTGGTGACCATCTGCAAGAGGACATGCTCTAGTTGCATGGTCCGTAGCCCTCTAGTTACGTCAGTATCCTTCGGGCTCCAAGCAACCTACCCTAAGGGTCCATGTGCTCAAATAGGAGATATTTTGGCAACAAAGTACCCAAATAGGGGCTACTTTAAGGCCAAAGTATATACTATTTGGGCACGTGAACCCTTAGGGCTATGGATTCTCAAGTGGAACTCAGGCCTTCTCTCCCTGGTAGGCCCCCCTAAACCCTAAACCCTAACCCCTAAACCCTAAACCTTATAAACCTTAAACCCTAAACCCTTAAACTCCAAAAGCCGAACCGATGCAGGCGCCGGAGTTCCGGCCACAACGCCGGGAGCCGCAAAAGGCACTGCGGTCGAAGGCGCAGGCGAACCACAAGGCAGACCGGCCTTCCCCCTGAAGACTTCTATAGTTAGGGTTTAGGGTTTAGGGTTTAGGGTTTAGTAGTAGTAGTAGTAGTAGTAGTAGTGGTGGTGGTGGTGGTGGTGGTGGCAATAATCGTCATGACAGATCAGTACTGGTAGCACTCGTGTTGATCAAACTATGGCTTGGGGGCGGCTGTTGTAAACGAAGAAAGATATCATTTACCGTGAAATTAGTTTTTTGCCTGTAGCTGCTTGCGTCTTGGTTCCACTTTGGCTGAGCTTTTCTTAAGCCATGGAAGAGTTCAGTAGAGTACGAGTTTAGAGGACCATGATTTGGATCCAGCCTGCGATAGCAGCAAGAAGCAAGGAGTCAAGGACACACGAGAGCAACTTGTCATCATAACTGACTGACAAGATGATGAGGGGGATTGCGGTTGAAAGGGCTAGGGTTTTGCAGCGTTGATGGTTCCTTGGGCGTTATATAAGGCAAGGGTTTTGGGCTTGTGCACCCCCGCGCAGGTTTTGCGGGTCGACTCCTCGCCGTGAACAATCCCTCAGCACACCAGACCCACACTTTACCCCTCACCTTAGCTCCAAGTCCTATAGACTCAAAACTTGTATCCCGAACAGAGAAGAAACTCCAGAGAACAAAATTTCCGATCCAAATCTCCAAACCAACGATTTTGTTCAATCGCGTCTTTGGTCTGCTACACTCTACACCCGAAGGCTTTGTAGAGTTTGTGATGCGGGTGGTTTCGTACGGGGTGTGTGGGGGTTTGTATCAGAGTATATTGTGAACAAAAACGGCATCGTAACGATTTTGTACATTGGGTTTGGGGTTTCGGCTTTGCTTGATCATTGAATACCCGAAAGCCCCTACAGGTGCTTTGCTTGATCATTGTCGTGCTTGTATACTTGGTGCTATATCCGAAAACCCTACAAGTCCACCCTACTCAGAAACCCCGCATCTCAATGAAAAAGTGTCTCTTCAGCGCTAGGGACCTGTTCAGTGTGGGGATGCCCTGAACCATGAGACCTCCAAACCCACGTTCCTAGACTCTCAACTCCAAGTTCTAGCCGATTCTAGCCGTTGGCCGGTTAACGTCGAAACCGTAAGTCCCTTACATGCTTTGTGTTGTGGTTTGTCGAGGCCTGGGATGCCTTTGGCAGGCAGGTGCCGCGGCCTTGGTTGGTTGATCCGAAGCAGCCCACTTACCTGTGTCGTGGGTTACTCTTCCTCGACTCCGATATCTGCCGTATACGAAACACCGCATCCACAAACCATCATCCCTCGGCAGATGGAGGTAGCTTATACGCACATACATGTATGTATACATTGTAAATGTCCGATATATAATTATATATATATAGTTTCATTTCTCTTGTCTCTGTTTGTATGAGTGTAAATCTAAGCCCTGGCCCTAAACCCGAACCTTACTTCGGGCTTGCGGGCTTAGCATTTGATGGCCGGCGGACTGCAAGAGATGCAATTGAGTCTGGATTTCGGGGTGTCTGAAGGTTCAAACATTTACAGAGCTTTTTTTGCTGTGTTCGGGTTTTAGAAATTTCGGACTTCCTGGAGGGTCTGGGTGCGCCCCGGGTTAAGGTTTTCGGACACAATGTGTTAGTTCTCTTTCTTTCGCCAGATGTATGCATTGATGTGCGCGTCTGCATGTCTGTATGCACACATACACACGAAGATAGCGGCGTGCACGCAGAGATTTGCAGCAGAAGCAGGTGCATATTTATGATTTGTGTGGGGTGTGTGTGTGTGTGTGTCCGTGTCTTCGTGCTCCTGTTTGCAGCCGGCAGGTTCGCAAGTGGAGTCAGCCTCCTCTGTAAACAACCCGACTGTTAACTGCTAAGTCTGAATGTGTCGGTGGCACATGATTATACATATTCCATCGCTGCGGTTGAATATTTCTAGCTCTCCGAGCTTATGAAGTCCAATCTTCTAAACTTCGAAGGTTTCGGACCTAGTATCCTGATGACTTGGGTTTAGGGGCCTTACTACTTAGAAAAGGGTTTTGGGGCTCCTTGTTAAAATGATAGTATAATGGGCCCCCCAAACCTGTTTCAGTTTGACTGCAGGAGCATGTCATCTTCCACCGGCTCTGTGAGCAACGGTCATTCGGAGGACGTGGCCTCCTGCACTTTCTATTCCCTTAGAGTTCTTAGCGTTAGAGTTACAAAGCCAAGCGGCTTCCCGCCACAGCGACCGGAAAAGTCATATACACAAATGCGATGCCAACAGCCTTAGTTCCGCAATCCTTCTACCATTTCCGTTTGGCCTGACAGGCCCATTCTGTGTCGAGTTCATGGTTCTGCGTCAGTCGTGGGATGGTGATATGTGGTGGTATGGATCTCCACGCGCAGGCCCTCAAGTCTGACATTCGGCCTCAGTCTGCCATTCGACGTTATCGCTGTCGGCTAGCCAGAAACTGGGCCAGACGGTTTTGAGAGTCTGACTTGCCCTGTTGTCGTAGCTGCTCTGGTCGTCGTCGTCGGAACAGGTGTGGCGTGGTGCAGAGTTGAGTTGCTACCCCCCCCCCCTCTTTTGTCAACATGCAAGGGTGGCGACGGTCCTTACTTTCGCACTAGAAGAACCAACAGTGCCTCAACAGGTGCTGCGGTAGCCAAATCACACAACCGAACTGTCATCTCCAGTCTCTCAACTTCGAAATTGTGCAGATAGTTCCCTTCTTGACTTCTCTTCTTGAATTGCGTCTTCCTGTTCAGGAGGCACCTCCCAACCGCGAGGGGCGTGCCGTGAACCTCCTGTCGGCGGGCGTGCGTGGCCTGGCAAATTCTTGGCCAAGCTTCCAGAGAAGGGTAAATCGACCTTATCCACAATGGGGACATGTTTACATACATGAATAGACCTCATGTAGTTTTGTGTGTATGCGCGGATGGCTGGATGACTGGATGTATGCGTATGTATGTACCTGTGTATGTATGTGGCATGTGGAGGGGGAGCTTGAGTACACCGGAATGTTGACGACTCAAATCCAAGCCTCAGAATTCAGAACCTCAGCAAGCTTCGCCCGAAAGATGTCAGACAGCCAGTTGGGGTGATTGTTATGTGCCCACACCGCGCATTAGGTTCAGTCTTGTAGGAGCGAGAACATCAGGTGCCAGGTGTGGAGTCCCTTAGAAGCACCCCGAAACCCCAAACCCTAAACCCAAGATGCTGCGTTGGGGCCGGACGTAAGCATGGGGCCTCAGCCCAAACTGCAACGAAATAAAGCAAGTTCCAAGTTATCGAAGCAAGCAATTTTGGCATTCGCCTTCAGGAGCCTGGGTCTACCTATAGTCTCCATTGTAGTTCCCTTTTTTGGGGCTACCTTATAGGATCCTAAACATAGAATTGGTTAAGCCAAAAAAGGAACTACAATGGATACTATAGGTAGGTTGAGCATTTAGGGCACATTTTCCGGGTTGATGGTAAGGGATTTGGGTTGTATGTGGAGTTCTCCTACGGCTGAAGACTTGAAACCCTAAACCCTTAAACCAGCCCTTGTTATAGAACCTAAACCCGAAACCCTAAACCCTAAACCCCTAAACCCTAAACCCCTAAACCCTAAACCAGAGTACCCTTAAAGGAACCTGTCGAGCAAATGCAGCTGCTCAGGCGAAAGGCCCATGAAGCCCATGCCAATGAAGGCCTGGGGTTTTAGGGTTAAAGGTTTAGGGTTAGCGGCTAGATGTGAGGCTTACATTATATAACCAGAGTTCTCCAACATCGAATCTTTAAACTTTTTGGGCTCTTAGAATTTAGTAGCAATCTGAAAGCTTTACCTTTTATGTCCCTTGCTTATGGGGGAATTAAGTAATACATGGGGATCTGTTGGGAGTCGGATGTTGGGAGCGAGGCGAGGGTGAGCTGGTAAGATTTTCCCGCGATGGCTTTCCATCTTGCAGCGCGTTCTGATTCCAATGGCCTGAGATGTAGATTTGAGTTGGCATGCTTGGGCTGGTGCCTCTAATTCCCACTGGATGCTTATTCGACTTGTCGCAAAGTTCAGGAGCTGAATGCAGGAACAGGAAATCGTTGTGAGGATTCGCCAAAACCCTTCGATGATCTGATTCAAAAGCGGGCCAAGGGTTTCGTAATATAGGGCCTAAATAATTACCACTACTATTTTGGGGGGTTCCTTATTATAACTGTAGTAGTATAGTGGGCCCCACAACCCCATTCTAATTATTCAGGCCCCTACATTATTCCTTTCTGACTGACTTTGTTTGAAACCGATCTGGCCCCAAAGGGATCTAAGCCAAGGCCGCAGGCTCTCAGCCTGCCCGGCTTGAAGCAACTTTGAGATTGGCGGCCGCAGCATGAAAACCGAAGCATTGTCTTTCAGCCCGCATGATTAGCACTGATGTGAAGCAGTACAGCTGTTTGACTACTCTTGCTGTCCACATATGACTAAATCCCATACATGGTAGGCCATCCACGGCCTACATCCCCTAATCCTACACCTCTCAGGCCCTACATTTTGACTCCGCAGTGCTGACAGGTTCCGATTCCAGCCGAGTTTCAGCCACCTGCCTTTGACGTTTTGCTTGTTGTTCATCAGCCCGTTGCATGGTGGAGTCTCGGGGTCTTCGTTTCCGACGCAACAAGCTGTTGAACCCTGAACCCTATCAACCCAAAACCCTATCAACCCAAAACCCTATAAACCCAATCAGCCCTAAAGCCTAAACCCTCAGAACCCTAAACCCTATCAACCCTGAACCCTATCGACCCTATCAGCCCTCAGCCCTAAACCCTCATTGGCTACAACCTTTAGAATCCAGAGAAGCTGTTTCGAACAGGGTGGGGGTCGGAAGACACGTTCGGACCTACGCTTGGACCTTCAGGGAGACATAGAGCACCCCGTAAAAGTGAAGTATAACGTAAGACACTACATTATATTATAATGTTTGTGTCACATTATATGAAATCACATCATATTAAGTGATCTAAGGGTTATATTGTAGAATGCTAGCATGTTGATAGCCTACATATATATATATATATGTACAATTGTACAGTATAGATATGTTGAATTCTTGAACATATATATATATATATCATGCCACATCATATTGCGTTATACCCCATCATGTGTCACTAGTATATATATATATATATATACATATATATATGTATCTATAAATATATATATATATATATATGTATTTGTATTTATGGTTTCCTTTTCATATCTGTTTATTTACATATACACACATTTCTTATAGCATCTGAAAAAGTCTATGTTACATTCTTACATGCTTTACGTTATATATTACATACTCTAGATGCGTCTTATACATTTCATACTGCACCGTGCACTTTTGCACCGCGTTGGCCTGAGCCACAGGACATTCCACTTCCCTCACAAGCCTCGCCTGGATGTGGGTGGTTGTCAAAATTATGGTCCCCTTTTGGGTCCTTATTATAATACGGCACCTATTATTTAGGGTACCCCAAAAGGGAGCCTAATTTTGACAACTACCCATGTGTACCAGTTGCGAGAGATTGCAAGTTTAAAGACCCATCGACACGCATGAAGATAGGGTTTTGGGTTTCGGGAACCATATCTCCGAAACCCTAAATCCGAAGCACCCTGGCCCTAAACCCCGAAGAATACTTGTCAGGACGATTAAGCTGAGCGCACACTCGCAGCCAGAGCTTCTCATTCCAACCGCCTACCCTCAAGCCCGTAGCCTCCGGAGGTACCTTCTTGATCTTCATGCTCAAAATACAAGCCCTAAGCCCTAAGCCTGAACCCCTTCTGAACAAACCCCCAAACCCCTAAACCCTAAACCCCAAAACCCTGAACCCCCAAACCTGAACCCCTTCTGAACAGCCATCGCTCTCCGTAAACCCTCGGCCCTTCAGCCGCCTGCCCGAGGTTCGGTAAAGACGCCATGCTTGAGGCCCAGGAGCGAAAGGACACCGAGGAGCGAAAGATGAACTTGAATCAAATAGGTAGAAATAGCAAATTTATTTTAGATAGGTTAAATATCAAGAAATAGAAATGATATTTCATAAGTTAAAAAAAGGTTTGTTTATTCATATATCATGTATAACTAAACCTTTACATGGTTGAAAAGGCTTAGGTTCGAGAGGTCCGAAATTTTTGGGTTTAGGATTTAGGGGGCATTGTGAGCGTCGATGTTCCCGCAGTTGGCTGAGGAGTCGTGGCCGCTGAAGCACAAGGACGATTCAACCCTCTTGCGGGTTTCGGGGCTTGGGACGTTGGGTCGCTTTGTTGGAATAGTTCCCTAAGGGTCCAAGTGCCCGTTATCTAAGGACTTTGGGGCCGTTTTGGGTACCTAAAACCATAAATAAGGACTACTTGGACCCTTGGGGGTTGCTTTTAAACGAGACTTCCATGACATCATGCATACGTGGCAGGGTTTTTTGGTGCCTCTCTGGGCGGTGTTCTTTTGTGGTTTGTGGGCTTCTTCTAGACTCGCAGGAGGAGAGAGAGAGAGAGAGAGAGAGAGAGAGATCGAGAGAGAGATCGAGAGAGAGAGACTCCCCACCACAGGCGAAAGAAAGAAAGACCCTAATATAGGGGCCTTAATAATTATCTCTCTTATTTTGGGGCGCTCCTTGTTATAATTGTAGTATAATGGACCGAGTTTTTTTTGAGGTTCCAAGTTCCATTGCCGTGTTCTGGGTTTGAACAACGGGCGCCTGGGGACACTGTTTTGTGAAGTTCCGTACCTCCGAAGGCAAGTCTTTACACTGGACAATCCTGAACTCCTTCTTTCTTTGCCTGCACCAGACCGTCGTCAGAGACCTTGCCCGGCTTGTCCCTAACCCCTAAACCCTAGATCCCTAAGCCCCAAACCCTAAACCCCAAAACCCTAAACCCCAAAACCCCAAACCCCCAAGAAATCCCGGCCCAAAACCCTAAACCCCAAGGCAAAAAAACCCAAACAAACTCAAAAAATCCCGGCCCAAGGAGCCCCTGAGCCCTGGAAAGGATGAGGACTCCCAGGATGCAAGTCGCTTGATAGCAAGGAATTAGGGATTTCAGGGCTTTAGGGTCTAGGGTTTAGGGGTTAGGGAGGGTTTAGGGTCTAGGGGTTTAGGGTTAGGGAGGGTTTAGGGGTTAGGGGTTTAGAGGGGTTTAGGGGTTTGGGGAGGGTTTAGCGTTGAGGCTTGAAATTAGGATTCGGGTTATGCTGAACATGTGTGCAGTAGCTTGTGCCGCTTAAACGACGGTGATTAACGACAAACGTAGCAGCCGTAAGAATGATCATGATAATGATAATGCCGACAATGGCAATATTGAAATAGGAATGCTAGTGATTAAAATGGCCGTACTGAGGATGCGACCAATAGCACTTCTGAGTCACTGCTGGCAATGCTAGTTCTCAGCGCTGGCTTACATTTATAAGCTGGTTCTCAAATAGAATGTGTTCTATGTGGGCGCCGTTTTGATATGTTCGTTTTTTATGGTCAGCTTTCCTGTACTGCCTCCTTTTTTCTGTCATGTTTAGGGATGCCTTGCAAACGGTTAGCTCCAGCGTGATCTGTTTGTTGCCTTTCACTCTAAAGGCTGGCTCTTATAGCTGAGCAGGCCGTCGCATGCGTGAGCCGGCGACAGAGACTACTAGCTACTTGCAGGTTTCATCAGCATGGCAGCTGCCATTATTGAGGTTATCACATTAAACCCTAAACCCTATAACCTAAACCCTAAACCCCATCAGTATTATTTTCGCCGGTTTGTTTATAGTGCTCAGTGGCCTGACTGCCGGCATGAGGTTCGGGATTCCTGGACGACGAGGCGGGCAGAGCTTGGTAGCGTTTTGCGTGGTTTTCCGCCGCGGCGCTGTCTCCATCCAACTAGCTGCTCTCCCAGCTCCCGAGATACTATAAACGGAACTCGGGACGGCAGGTTGACTTGAAGAGTCATGGGTACTGATCATTTTATGTAAGACATGCTGACAAGCAGTGAAAAGCTGCAGTAGCTGTGAAGTTATCCCAAACCTCGCTTGACGCTGCTCGAGTGCGAGTATGTGCGAGTGCTAAAACTTAGCAGGATCCATCAGGTAAAGCAGGTATAGCTTCAAGCAGCTTTGACCCGAATAGACTCAATAGAGTAACGAGGCTTAGACAGTCCTAAACTCCCGTTGCCTAGCGGTAAGCTCTGGACCGGCACTGGCCTGGCAAACTAAACGGGAACTTCGGCTCTCGCATCCAATCTCTGGATATCAGGGTTTAAATGGCCTCAAGCCCTTTACAAGCATGAACAACTATGAACGCATGTTCGGCCCGGTAGTTCGTGGCCCCTCAGGGCACATATACCGATTGTGAACCTGTTTTGGAAGCCCCTCCAGGCCTAAGTGCATACCATAGACTGTCATATACTTATACATAAATATGTATGTATATATATATATATACATAGATATATACATCTGTAGATAAATAAGTAAACAAATAATATGTGTATACATAAAAATGTATACGTGTGTGTGTGTACCCATATAGATATATACCCATACAGATAAATAAATGCGCATTCATACAGGTGAGTACCGTCGATGCGGTGGATACTGCGGACAGCACCGAGGCAAGTCACAACTTCGGCTAAAAGTCTGTAATCGTCTTTACCCCCACACCCCCAAACCGTAGCAGGAGTATTGCGGTTTAGCCAGGACGTACTTGGGTTTGCAGGCATGGTTTGGCTTGTGTCCGTGCAGTCCCCATCTTTTTGTCACAGTGGGAGGTCCTTTTCGGTGTGGACTTGGTGATGCGACCCTTCCAGAAGAGCTTTCTGGGGCCTTCTGGGGAGAAATATAGACCACCGTGATCATCCATTACTCTAGAGCTTTCTAAAACAGTGCATGGCCTTGTCCTGCAGCCGATGAGATTCTGCTCGTCGCATTGTTCGCGCGCTTGGCTTTCTTTTCGCGGTTCATGCTATTGCTGCCGTCCGCCTTAGCCACACAGACAGAAACGCCGGCCCCTCCCCCGTCCCCAACACCCTCCACCCCGGTGTCAGGATGCAGCGGGAGACATGCCCAAGTCAGAAACGACGGCCCTTTGGCAGAACAGGGAGGACAGGGAGGTCAAGGGTTCAGGATTCTGTGTCTAGGTCTTGGCAGCCCTGTCTGGTTTGGGGGTGTATAATTCTGTTCCCAAGCACCCCTGGAGTGATTTTGTGCACGAAGTTGTTGTTGCCGGATTTCGACTTTCGTGATGAAGTTCAAGTGTCAAGATAGGATCTAGCTCCACATTGGCTCCTGCTGTGGCATCCAGCAAGCTTCTGATTCAAAAGGCCTTGGCTTCGCGGCTTATCCCCTGATAGACTTATAGTCACTAACGCAGTTCTGCTAGAATAGTTCCCCAAACCCCGTTCCAGCTACTAGGGCCCCTGTCGTAGTTGCATTGGTTTCCGCTTGCTACAAATTCGGCCAGGTCGGTCTATGAGCTGTGCATATACGCAGGTGTTAATTGATTGGCCGGCTTCCTTACCTTTGCTTGCTAACCGCTAACCGACACGACCAGAAGCCCTAACGGTCCTTGTATGCATGTGGGAGTTTCAAAAAAAAGGGGAGGCCTATATCGACCTTCAACGATTAAGATTTTCAATATAAGGACCCCAAGTTTTGATGTTTCAATCACAGATACATCTCATAATTACGCAGATACAGCCTGAGCCTAAACCGTAACCCCCACGAGTTGAGAGCGTAAACCCTAAGTAGATGACGCCTGCGTTCTTGCCAAGGCCCCTGTTGCATTCGACTCGAAGCGTGTCACTCAGAACGGTGAAAGTTGTGTACTATATAAGATCTAGAAAGGCCGGGTTACTATATGTCGTAAATCGGAGGCTTTGACTTTGGCACCTCAGAATTTGTGATCATAGCATCCTGATAGACCTCTTTAGGTTTATCGCTACAGTCAGTGGGTTCAGGGGTTCAGGGTTTTGGGTCTTTAGGGTTTGGCATGTGAGGGGTAACTTCCAGATAGCTGCGCCGAGATAGGTCAATGAACGGCGTGGACTACAATTGGTGACATTATATATCCATTACTCCATTACAATAGCAAACTCGAGTCTTCGTCAATTCGAACGAACAGCTGCACGAACAAGCACGAACAGACACGGCAATAGTAAAGCCCACTAGCGGTCATGTTGGAGCTTCGGCTTCCAGATTTAGGTTTAGGGGTTTCGGGTTTTCGGGTTGTGATTCATCTCTTTTACTTCGGGTTGCAACGCTTGGGGTCCGGCAGATCGGGAACTTCCTTTCAAAGTTTCACCTTTGGCCTTACAGGAGCCCCTGTCTGAAGGGGTCCCACAGGGTTAGGGAACAAGAGCATTGGAGGACCTATGGCACCTGCGCAAGCCTTCGGGCTCCTTCTTTTGCCAAGTCCGTAGAAGGAACCTGATAATCATAGGTTTCATATAGGGTCCGTTCTTCTCTGAAACTCAACTTTTCGAGCATAGCAGGGTTCAGGATTTCGAGCATCGAAGGCGTTGGCTGTTGGAGGAGAATAGAAGCCCTTTGGCTCCCTATTATAACTATATTGTATTAGCAACCAAACCTCTATTCTAATTTTTTAAACCTTAAACCAAACAGAACCCTTATAGTAACAAGAGTGCCATCCCAATTTTATGATCCCTGAATGAGTGATTGCCGACCCTAAACCCTAAACCCTAATCCTTAACAGAGGTGCACCATGGTCCAATGCTGAGACGAGGGAAGCGGCAAGCGACAGACAGTGACGCACTTCCAACAAACTTTCTTGAAGCTCGGGGCTTTTAGGGGTTGAGGGTTTAGGCGCTGAGGGCTTGGGAGCTTGGGGTCTAGGGTCTAGGGTTTAGGGGTTTAGGGGTTGGGGGTTTAGGGGTTGGGGGTTTAGGGTCCAGGGGGTTTAGGAGCTTAGGGCTTAGGGTTTCTAGAGGTCGGAAGAAGAAGTGTTCGGCTGTCCTTCGTAGTCCTATCGTAATCAGGATAGAGCATGCCCCAAACCCTTGAACCAAGCAGGTGAGAGCATGGAGTAGGAATTATACACTTTCATGCAATGTAGGGGCCTACATAATTACCTATACTGCTTTGGGGGGGGTCCTTATTATGCAGTATAATGGGCCCCAAAGCCCTATTCTGATTATTAAGGCCCCTATACAGTATGCAGATGGACTTGCTAACTGAAGGGCCAGCAGCTTCGGACCGAGGTGGCAACGAAATATCAGGGTTGAGGGCTGATAGCGTTTAAGGTTTATCGGGCTTAAAATGTTTAGGGTTTAGGGTTCATCGGGCTTCGATGGTTCAGGGTTTATAGGGTTTGAGGGAATGGCAATAGATTACGCTGCACGCGCCGCTGCAAGTCGTGCTTGGAAGCTTCGAACCCGATTGGCCGATGGCCTTGCCGACTGAACCTGCGATGACTGCAGGACTGCTTGAAAGATCTCCGCCTAATGTGCCTGACAGGCCACGTGGAGAAGGCAGATGCCTTGAGCCTCAGTTTTAAGGACGCTGAGCTCTGAATGTTAAGACCACATGCAAGCCCGACAGCTCCCCTCCCGGCTGATATTGACGCCAGCGAGTCTCAGAACTGTAGGGAGAACTGCTTCAGAAGCCTTGAAGTGCTGAAGTACACGATCAGCATGCGGAGGAGCAGGAGCCAACCATGCGATTTGAAACAAGTTGGCTGTTGTGGCCCCTGCCACAGCGAGAAGGGCTGATGGTGAGATGCCTGCGGCCGCAAACCAAGCATCCGAGAACTCAAAGCACTCCATCTGCTTTTCCTGACTGCAGTAGTAGGAGAAGCAATGCATCGCTTCAAGGCAAACTTCACGACGGTTGCCGTATCGGCTTTCGCCATCCCGAGAGACAGCCGCCCTCTACTGTTGCCCATCATCGGGCTTTGCCGGCAACTGCGCTGTGGTCGCTGAATTTATTGCATGGCTCCAGGGCCTATCAGGAAGCTCCACATTTCCTGGATCAAGGATGATCAAGGACCCATTCAATATTGGAACTTCTATACACCGATGTATAAGTTCTACCAATTACATCAACTTGGAGCCGAAGCCGTATGTTGTTTGGTTCCCTTCATGTAGCCTAGAAACACGGAATCAGCGACCTTTTCGCTGAAATACGCCCTGACGTCTAGGTCTCGGGACTCTCTCTCTGTCTCTCTCGCTCTCTCTCTCTTTTTCTCTCTCGCTCTCTCTCTCTCTCTCTCTCTCTCTCTCTCTCTCTCTTCATCTTCGCTCGACATCCGTTTGCCAAGCCCTAAACCCTAAATGGCCCCAAACGCCCTTCATCCAGGGATTTTGGAGCCTCTGCCTAATGTCAGAAGCGCGCAGAGACGCGTCGGATGCAGCCGAGCTCTGCTCTGAAGCCCCAGTCTGCTGTCAACTTAGCACCTGCGAATAAGAATTCGACAGTCTGCTGTCTAGCGCCTTCAGCTGTATGGGAGTTTCCGAAAATTAGGGTATCCTATCTGGGGGTCCTTATAATAAGGATCCTACTGTTTAGGGTACTATATTAGGGTCCCCTATTTTCTGAAGCCCCCGTATCAGAGCAAAAAAATGCGAGTAAGAATTCGAAGTGTTGGCTGTAACTTCTTCTGATGGATGGTCTTAGTCTTAAAGTCTCTGAGAAGCCCTGAAGCCCCTAAACGGCAAGAAAGGTTTAGGAGGAACTCCGCGGGCTCAGAGTCTCATGACCCCTTGTTTTTAAGGGTTCAGCGCCTATAACTCTAAACCCTAGACCCTAAACCCTAAACCCTGTGAGCTTTGTTCGAGGGAAAAAAACCCTAATCCCTAAACCTAAACCCTAAACTGTGGGGTCTCAGGTTGTTAGTTGGAGCATCTAGGGGTTGAGGTTGAAGGATCTTCTGGGCCAGAGAGAGGGATTAAGGTTTAAGGACCCCTATAGTGGCTACCTACCAGGCGTCGTTCTTGCAAGCCTGCAGCAAAAAGGACCCCTATAGAGGGTTTCATACTGTCAGGAGCGGGTAGGGTTTTAGGTTCTCTTGGGGCGTGCAATTTTCGGGCTGGGAGGTGTTTAAAAGTTGATGTTTCTACGGGATTTAGTTACGATTTCCGGCTAGTGGAGGTGACTTACTCTTCGGTTTCGTGCGGTGGCACCTGATTTTTGTCGAACTGCTCTAGTACTGTGAAAGTTGAGCCGTGGACTCTTTCCGTTTGGCAACATGAGCAATCGATATGCGACCCTCGTCCTCGACGTTCAACAGGGTTTAGTAGATATAAGCCCGATGCCTACATTTCCACTCTGTCCTCAACTGTAGAGTGTAAGGCCTCAGTCGAACCTTCACTTTCACTCCTGTGTACTTGGACAAAGTACGAAGCCCTAGTACCGAACTTGTTCTGGGTGTTCAGTGCCTGGTGTTTGCAGCGTAGGGCCGAAGGCTTGGGGTTTTGGATTCCTCGAGTAATATGGTCTTTGGATCCCGAAGAGACAGCATGCTTTACCTGGTCTTTGTGCAGGAATGGGCAATGCCAGACTTTCATACGCTTTTCTCGATTGTAGACACAATTTCCTCGGTTTTGGTGAAGGTGCCTGGGGTTTAGACTCGACCCTTAGGCCGTCCAGAAAGCCGTAACCCGTGAGAGGCTTTGAACGGATGATTCCGGGCCATAGCGCGGGCTGATAGGGATAATACAGGGGCCGAAAAAGTTACCTATACTATCTTGGGGGTTCTTAGAGTTCCTTATTGCAAATTATAGTATATAGTATACAGTCTAGGGTTTAGGGTTGATGGGGATAAAGAGAACTTGCTCAGCTGATGCTCTTGCTTGTACTGTAACCGTCCCGGCCACTGGGCAAACGCATTGCCTTCCTTAGCTGTGCCGTCCGGAGCCAAGGGGTATAATTTCTAACGGGACCTCCAGACCCGGACGTCCTACGTAGTCTGAGCAAGTGGCAATAACATCCGGGCAGGAGTTTTATAATATGGGACCCTCAAATACACAACCTGACCACAAATGTCCTTCCCTTTTGACAGCAGCCATGGGGCCTTCCCAACTCCCGTCCAGGAACGGCAACACGCTGTTCTTTGTAGTGTCGCTTCTCCGCTCCTCAAGCCTGTCATTCAGGATAAAACCGATACCCTAAATCCTCAACCCTAAACCCTGAACTTTACGGCATTGGATTCAGGTGAGCCAAGCAGATTACATGTAGTCGTATTCCAATTCCAGGCATGTACTACCCTGGCCGTTGGCACTTGATGCATGGATCTTGTCCAGACATGGAGCCGTACACAGATGGTTGCAGTCAGGGTGTAGGTAGCTGGCTTGTGCGATCCCATATGCGACAAGACATGGCCTGTAAATCCAATTGCGAGCGCTGGAGTCTGTGCGTGTTGATGTGGATATGAGAGAGCGCACACGTGCGTTTGAGTCTGTCTGTCAGGGCTTCCTGCGCGCCTGTGTGCCTGTCTCAGTTAGCCGGTCAGTATGCTTGTCTCTCCTTCTCTTTGTGTTCGACACGTTTTGACCGTGTCAGTGTAACTACAGTGTGAATACAGACTAACTCAAGGCTGCAGGAAAGAAAGCAACTCTCGTCGTCTTTCTCTAACCCTTCGTTTGCTCGACGAAAGGAGAAGCTTCGAAGAACTGTGGACGCCCGAAAGAGGGGCTCTCGGCTGTATGTGCACCCAGATGCAGCAAAGGGCATGGCCTTGAACCCTGCAATCGCAGGATCAAAGAAGCTCCGTAGTCAGTCTGTTGGACACGGTCCCAAAGCCTGAAGATGTCAAATCCGCTGTGTCCGCTTATAGCCCTGACGATCCGACCACTGAGTTCCTGGGTCGAAGACTACTCTAAGACTTAACAGAGGTCATGAGAAGAAACAGCCCGAGCTTAGGGTTAGGGCCGCGAAGCCCGCGTGCAGCATCTTAGTATGGCACCATAGGGCTTCTGCATGCAGCGGTGCCGCAAGGGCTCCTGAAGTTGCTTGTCAATCGACTGTTTAGAAGCTAGAGAGTGTTGTAGACAGGTCCTGCCAAAATCACAAAAACATAGAGAATGCTATGGCTCCAGCCCTCTTGATCAGCAAAAGGCACAGGCATTGCGTCGGTCACCTTACGGGTGAAGGCAACACGTCAAGCTGGGTCAGAAGCATTACTGCAGATCGTCACTGTTTGGTTAGGGATTCTGTTCTACGAAAAATCTTTCGGTTCAAGAGTGACCTTCAGCGCTTGCACCTGAATGCAGCATCCAGGAGACCCATCTGAACCTTGCGGTACAATGGCGGAAGCCAAAGAGATTGTGCCATTCTAATGGTAGTGCCAGTGTGGGCCAAGACTACATTTTGCGCATCTCTCGCATCTCGACTGAATGGCACGTCAGGCAGGCAGGTTTGCAGGACGCAAAACGGTTTCTCTACGACTCTACGCATTTGCTGTTCTGCCTGCATGCCTGGCCTGTTCTTTCGATCTGCGAAGAGATGCCGTGTAGTGTGCCCTTCAATCTGTCTTGGAGCCGCGTTGTTCCCTTACTTGTGATTGTTTGCATGCCCAGTCCGCACAGTGCTGCTGACATGTTCGTGAGCTTCGGGGTTTTGCTGTGGAGGTGCTTGCATTTATGATGGTAAATGAACAAAGATAACAAAGTTGAATATGAACATGTGGGCGTAATTTTATGTACGTAGGTGTTATGCATTTACTTTTCTATACAGACACCTAGATGCCGAAACCCTCACTCTCCTGATACTCTTATTTTGCGTGCACCCACCCAGTACCAAAGGAGAGTGGCTTTTGTCAGAATGCAAGTCTCTCTTTGAGCAGAGCTTTGCTCTTCAGCAGTGCAAACTCTTTTACGTATTGTTTATACTCTGACTGACCCGCCCCCTTACTCTGCAGACGGCCAGATGCAAGAAGCAAGGAGGAGTAAGGGGAGGGTCAGTTAGGGAGCCTATGATACGTAGTTGTTTTATACTCGCCTGGCATCTGGGCAAATTCAGCTTGGGTGGACCCAGGATTTTTACTACGGCTTGGGGTTTAGCTAGGGCTGCGGCGAGCTCATCGTGACGAGCGCTGTATGCACAGAGCTTGGCCTAGGACTGCGTCATGGTCAGGTCACCAACCGTAGTCATATATAGTCAGAATTACAGTACTTTCAGCACACCTAGACCTTACGTGCAATCCCAAAACTCCCATCGAGCCCTTCTTGAAGCCTTTACTGTGGGAGAGGAGTTTATCAGACCCCAATGGAAATATATAATATAGCTATATGAGTTTCACGGCACTATGTCGCAAAACCATGTTTTAATCATCAACACCCCCCATATTGACAAACTACCAGGCCAATCTGGGCCGACTAGTGGCGACACCCTAGCTGTAAAACACCGTTCTTTCCAGCCTCTAGCGATGTTGATAGGATGAGTTTTGTGCAGTCCTAGGAAAAGAACTGCACGCATGACGATTGCATTGTGGTTTCCCACTCTACTTACTGCCTACTTACTTCTGACAGGCTGTCCTCAGAATTGTTGTTGCTGTTTCGTTCTGCGAAAAATCAAGATTTGCTGCCAGTATCATTGCCTTCGTTGGTATGCTCAAAGTCCAGAGTATGACCGCTGGTTTTGTGTGTCCTTGAAACCTGCCTGGATGCCAAAGCTAAAGGGGTTGCCGTCTGCGTCAAAACAAGGCAGCCAAAAGCCCCGCACCGCGATCCAGCTGTCAGGGTTTGGTATTTATTGAATCCTCGGCATAAGTATTGATACCCTAAAGTCTAAAGTCCCTTGAGGCCTTTATTCTCAAATGCTTGTAATGGGCTTGGATGGTGGGATGTGGCGGAAAAACTCCCAGGCTTTTTGAGGTTTGTTTTCGGCCATGGAGCTTTAGAACTTGGATTCGAGGGCTTTGGACGAAGGGGTTGTGGTTCCGGATGTTGCAGCTGTGCTAGTTTTGAACTAAAGCCTACAACCGTGAAGCCCTCAACCCCTAGGAGCGGGGTCCTGGCTTACCCGTGTGTTGACGGGGTGATTCGTTTGGCAATTTAGGCTTTTGTAGGCCTCTGGGGTTGAGAAGGCATTATGAACATTCTAGTGGTGAAGCTTCTAGGAATTATAGGGCTTACCCGCTGTAGTCAAGGGCTCTCTGGGCGACCCTCCTCCCTAAAATCCAGAGCACTGGGCCTTTTAGCCCTCAGGCTCCGCAGCCCTAAGTAGAGATTGGGTTTAGGGTTTAGGGTTTAGGGTTTAGGGTCTTCTTGGCATGACTGGAGATCATCGGTGCTTGTGGGCCCGTGGCATTTGGTGCTGAAGGCTGTGAAAGATCCTAGAAGACTGTGTCGACTTTGAACGGGTGCTTTACGCTATTTTACGCTTGCGGCCTTTAAAGACCTGCAGCCCTCGAAAGTTCAGGGTTTCGGAAATGTTCAACGTTGATTGAAGGTTGCAATTTTTCGGAATTGCATCACAAGCGATTCGACAAGAGCCAGAATCTCGAACATGGTGCAGCTTCGCAGAAATGCATGCACATGAGTGTCACATTAGTATAACTAGAGAGGAGCACGTGAGCACATGCATAGCTAATAACAGCTAAAAGTTTTTATGTGCTGAGCCTAGTGTAGCACGGCGGACAATGATGGAAACTCGAGACAAGCTGAAGATCATGTGGGAAATACAATCACACTTATGAATGCTGATTGGCTCCTGCCAGTGTCCTATAATATGGGTTTTTAGGCTTTGCTTTGGAGATGATCGGAGATGGGCAAGTCCGCAACTGAGGAAATGGCTCTTGAAATTTGAGTATGGCTCAGCTCGCACGAATTCATAATGTTGGTTTAAGTTGTATGTCTATATATATGTATATTTATATTTTATTAATTCTTTATTTATTTACATATTTGTATTTATATATATATAGGGTTTAACCTTAGCCTACACCCCAGAATCCCGAAACCCAAACCAGTTGTGATATCTTCCACGGCTGTGCACTCAGCTGCTTTGAGGCGGCTGCAAAGTCAGAGAGCCCCACGACAGTCAGCTCCGTTAGATGGAATTGAGCCCCCAAACTTGAGACCTCAGAGCAGTTCGACGACCAAATGTTCTATGCTATTGGCTTTCCCTATGGCCCTATGATCCCAAAAGGTCCCGAACAGTTTCCAAGTAAGGTTCACGCCCGAAGCAAAAACTGTCGTTGGCTCTTTTTTCGGAATCGTCATAAATATATTATGCTCCTGTTCATTATAGCGTCACCTCGCACCCTGTTTCAAACCTACTTGGGCCTCCAGATCTGTGCGAATACATGCTTGCGAGGCCCTTTAAACAGAACTCTGTTGACTGCCATGCAGTTTAGACGCCCTGTTAAAGGCTTGGCCATTTAGGCAGGTGATAAGGCAAAGCTGCTTCTTTGTATCATTTCCCTTCTTCCTCCGGGCTCCAGGCACAGGTTACAGGTTGCAGGGGTTAGAGGCACTATATTATATGGGGGCCTCGGAAGTTCGTACAGACTCCTTCTTCGGTGCAGTCTACAATAGCCTTCAGGCTTAACAACTAGCGGGCCCTTGATCTCGGTCACTGATTCATAAACTGCTCCACGGGAGGTAGATTAGTACAGTTGGTGGGTCAGCCCAAAGTCAAATTACTTGTAGCAACAAGTCGCATGATTCAAGCGACATAGAGTTCATCGTGTAGGGTTTGGTTCGAGGTCACGCCTTTGGGGGCCCGATTCGACCTTATGGATATCAAGCCATCGATGGAGTCGACCAGGTCGACGCATGTGCCTGTGAATGCCGCAAAGCATGCCCTTGGATGCCTGCTTTTGCTGCCTTGGGCCGGCAGAAGTCGAAAGCTTCCTTCCTTACTCCATAATATTGTTTTCTTTAGTCAGAAGCCCTGGTCAGTTGACTTGAGCTGCAGACACAAACACCTGAACCCTAGGCGCATAAAGCTTTACCATCGACGGCCTTGCTGGTAAGTTGGGAATCAGGAGCGACGCATTGGCTTCGTGCTGCCAGAAACAGTAAGTGGTTTGTGTGGGTGTCTTAGGAGTTTGAGGTCCGAGTATCTAGCATTGCCCTAAAAATTCCATGGACCCAACTAGGAGATACGTTGGCCCAAAGTACCCAAATAGGGACTACTTTCAGGCCAACGTGTATACTCTTTAGGTTCATGGACCCTGAGGGT
The DNA here is from genome assembly GCA_905221635.1 of Symbiodinium sp. CCMP2456. Classification (NCBI taxonomy): domain Eukaryota; class Dinophyceae; order Suessiales; family Symbiodiniaceae; genus Symbiodinium; species Symbiodinium sp. CCMP2456. The sequence goes on from CAJNDV010000001.1 coordinate 331,079, forward strand.
TGAGGACCCGAGAGGTTGATCATGGAATGGGGAAAGGTCAGGCTCCGAAGGCAGATCTTAGTGGCATGCGGCTTAGAATTGAAACATCCTATGAGTTGCCGTTCAGGATTCGGGTAATGGCAGGCATAGATATTCAAAGCTCTTAGGTAGTGTTTGCACCTTACAGTTACGAGGTGCACTACATAATGCACTGAAGCAGCCTCAGGTTCAAAGCGATGTAGGTGTATCAGCAGGTTCCTGTATCTCTGACTGGAGGCGATTCCAATTAACGAGATGCTTGTGCCGGTGCTTAGGCAGTGCTTCCTGGGCAGGCGGTCCAGATGCTGGCAAGTCCAAAGGCAGAGTGCCAGACCTGTCGACCGGAATTCCCAACCTGGTCCCCGAAGCTTACCCTAAACCCTAAACCCTAAACCGTTACATCGTCAATATCCAGAAACCTTGAGCCCCGCATTGTGTGCTGTGACCCCGTGAGCATCCAGATGGCTTTTGGCTGACGCATGCCTTGTAAAACTGGCCTCCTGTTTGCAGCGGTCTGAATCTTGCAAGTTACAGAGAACTCGACGTTTTGCCACTCGCAGCAACTGTGAGTAGCTTTTCTTAGATGGCACGTTGGGGCACAACAACCTATAGGGTTGATGCGGATAGCAATTTGCGCAAGGTTACCAGTTCATGGACAACTAGGTGCTTCAGGCAAGGTCTCAGACGCTGGTGGTTCTGTGTTTTCATTGCCAGTATTTCTGCACATGCTGTTATGTTACCTCGAAGTACAAGGCGGAGCAGTGCACCGAGCATGTCTGTACCCTCCTCACTCTGCGACGCACCAACGAATCGCACCCGAAGGGTTTAGTCTATGCACCCACGGCTGCTCAGAAGCTTTCCGGTTCGGGTTTGAACAGATAAGCTGAAGCCCTTAGCTTCCCGAACCTCGAACTGAGCCTAAGACCCTGAACATCCCTTAAAGCCCTGAACCCACGCTAAGGCTTCAACATTCCAGGCCTGAGCTCCCCGACATACCTCAATCCCGCCCCAAACCCCTAAATCGCATAAACCCGCCACCCTAAACCCCTACTAACCCCATACCCTCTTAGCAGCACTGCAATCAGTGAAGCAATCCTAACTCCTACACCCCAACCCCTGTAGTAGCCCTTCCGCGCTACCCCAGACCTTAAACCGGACCGCTAGGTTTCCTTCATGCCTGGATAAACGGCCGACCTCCTGCAGTGGCTATGGCCACCGGGGCCTGGGCACGAGCCTTGGGCTTTTCAGGGACTTTCCTTCAAAGAGCTGCAGTGTTATGTTGGGTTTAGGGTTTTGAGTTTTGTAGGGTTTAGGGTTTTAGGGCATACCCCGAATCCCAAGTCTAAGTCTTTAAGTATTAAGGCGCCTATGGTTTTTGAGGCCGTGTCTAGGGGTTCCCTGAAGGGTTTAAGCTGGGGTGCTCGTTGTTCCTGCAATCGTTCCCTGCAGTGCAACGATGTCTTAATTGTAATTGTAGAGGGGTTCCCTGAACGGTTCCTAATTGGGTTCCCGTAAGGGTTCCTTTGAGGGTTCAACGAGGGATTGGGGGTTTGCGGCCCTGCCAACTGCGAGCATTTTCTTAAGTATTGTTTCGCTATGTGAGTTCATAGCCTGGTTATCACGCAGGTGGTATTCGGATGGTTTCTCGTTTATTCGCTCGTAGCAGCGGTTCTCTATTTGTAATTAATGCAATGTCAGACCATCACAAGCCGCACAAGCCCAAATCGTACTTGTAGGATGATTTTGTGAGTCAAGTAAGGACCCCTCCGAACATGATCAGGCAGAACCCCTAAACCCTGTAAACGCTAAGCCCTAAACCGAACAAAAACAAAATAGGATTAGGCAGAATCCCAAAATAAGCCCCAAGTGACCTGCTCAATCTTGAACCCTGGCTTTCCAGTAACTCAACAGACGGGGACGATGAGGACCATTATCGGGCTTTTAGGTTTTAGTTTAGTGTGCCTTGAGGGTTGGTTTAGGGTTTAGGGTTTTAGGTTAGAGGTGTAGTTTAGGGTGCCTTGAGGGTTGTCCTGGGCTCCTCTCGGAAGTAACATGCTCTGAATGAAGAAACATGTCAGGGCTCTACTGGTAGCATGTGCACGCCCGTCCTCGTAGCAAAGAGTTTTCCACAACCTCTGACTGGACGGTTTTAGAACCTGCTCGCCAACGGCTTTTCTGCAAGTATCCCTGGTCCACAGGTCATGGGAGTTTTAGTCACAGCTAGACCTCCTGAAACCAAACACCTGTACCCCCCAGGCCAAAAATACAAGACGCGACGCCAAAAACCTCGAAGCAGACGGCCCTAATATAGGGGCCTTAATAGTTGGAATAGGTCTTTGGGGTCCATTATACTACGTATACTTATAATAAGGACCCCCCCCCCAAAAAAAAAAAAAGTATAGGTAATTATTTAGGCCCCTATATGATGAGACTTCCTGACTAGACCCTGGAATGGGCCTTTGTGGCAGACCCTATAGCAAGCCCTATCATAGACGACATCAGGGTCCCGACACAAAGTGCGATGAGTTTAAGGGTAGTTCTCTAAATGAGGGTCCTTGTTACGTACTATGTTTGGGACCCAAAACGGGGAGCCTAAACCCTGAACCCCTAAACGGGGAGCCGAATTTGGAGAACCCTAAACCATAAACCTTAATCCCTAAACCCTAAACTGTGGAGCCTTGCCTGCTGCGTGCGAGTGTGAGAGTCGAAACCCTAAACCCTAAAGAACCGCCCCTAAACCCTAAACCCTAAACCCTAAACCTTAAAGAGCCCCCACCGAGGTGGCAACCCAGAAGTTGAAGACGCTCGGTGCCCGTGCTGCCGGCTGCGCTTTCCCCACTTTTGTAGGGTTTAGGGCTTTAGGGTTTAGGGTTTGGGGTTTGGGGTTCTAGGGTTTAGGGGGTTAGGGTTCTAGGGTTTAGGGTTTAGGGTGGGTTTTTCGTTGAGATCTACAGAGGATGCGAGTGTGGCCTTAAAGGTAGCCCTCAAGACTAAACCCGTTCAGACCACATACCCCCAAGACAGTCAATCCTGAAAGAGACGAAACCCGAAACTGTCAAATCTACACGCACCCTGAAAACTAAGCACCGGAGAAGTTTCAGGCTTTATGCCATCTATGTGTGTGTACTTTTTTGTTTGTGCCGTTTGGGCTTGATCTTACCATCGGGCTAAGAGCTCCGTTTTTTCTCACAATTCGGTGAGCTTCATGTAGGGGCCTAGATAATTACCAACAGTATTTTGAGGGTTCCGTATTCTAACGATAGTATAACGGGCCCCAAAACCCTATTCTAACCATGAGCGACCCCATATCAAATAGCATTTCTAGGTCTCTCTGCTGTCACACGCATCGGCCTCGGTACAGGGCTCAAAAACTCAGGGCATGTTAGGATCTTGCGTGATGTTCACCATGTCCTAGGGTTTCAGGGCTCGGAGCGCTGGGGTTTTGTTTGCTGTGGTTGAGCCTCTTGTTTTCTGAGAGTGGTTTAGGGTTACGGGCTTTTAGGGTTTAGGGTTTGGGGTTTTGTTTGCTGTGTTTGGTTGTCGTTCTAGATTGCCAGCCTTCAAGCCCGCCAGAAAGCCTTCGAAACCCTGAATTCAAAACCTGTTCAGGGCTGTATGTCTCCAGGGATTGGGTAAACCCGAAACCCTTCACCCGAAACCCAGGGTGTTTTGTGTTTTGTATAACCCTTCACCCGAAACCCTGAACCCTAAACCCTAGACCCAGGGTGTTTTTTTGTGTTTGGTCTTCGAGGTTTCCAGGCCTGAAGAGGTTGGCGATGGGGAAGCCCGGGATCCCTGGGGCGTCGGACGGTGGAGCTTTGGATGTGGACCTTTGCTACTCTGGGGGGCAGCAATTATTACCTATATGATTTTGTTTGGGGGTGGTCCTTGTTTTATACATTCTTAAATCTAGTACAATTAATATACCCCCCCCCCCCAAAAAAA
>CAJNDV010000001.1:342854-358331 GCA_905221635.1 Symbiodinium sp. CCMP2456
TATATATATATATATATTATAGAGTATATAAACGACACATACTATGTGTACTATGCTGGCGGGCCCTGGAGGCCGCACGCTGGCCGGCTTCGGGGCGCCAAGGCGGGAGCCATGGGCCCCGAAAGCATGAGAATGTGAAGTAGGTAATGTAAGGGCCTTAATCAATTTTAATTGTGTTTTGGGGGGGGGGGGGGGGGNNGGGGGGGGGGGGGGTCCGTATTATAACAACGTTATATACCCCAAAACCCTACTAGGTAGGTTTGAAAGGGTAATGAGGATGCTGATGCTGAGACTCTGAGCCTCTGGTAGGAATCAAGTCTTCGACCCCTGAACCTTCAGCCCCGCACAGCACCCCAACAGGTTTGGCGTTGATAATGAGTCATTGGGCCCTGAATGCCTGAAGCGTCTGAAGGTCCAGCTGCAGCCAGCATGCAAAGTCGGCGCCGGCGTTTGGCCTCTTGGCGGCCGGAAGATAGCATCCCAACATCGAATCCCTTGTCGCAAGACAAGAAGCGAAGCGCCAAGCTTCAAGACTTGCTGGGGCGATGTCCACGTGCGTAAGTAGGGTTGGGTCAAAGCAACCACAAGGACCGACGGAGAAGCGCACGGAGGCACTGATAGCTGATAGTTCCAGGATACAGCGCACTAATCTTGAAGTGCACGATGTATATGCCTGGCCCTTCCGGCACTGTCGTTCTGTGCTTACTCTGAGCCGGGTCTGCGTTAAACGAACGACCGAAGCACGGCGGTAATTAATGTAACCTTAGGTATGTTATCGTCGCTATCACTGTGATACTATTTCCGCAGAAATGTTGTGAAATTTGTGTAAGCCGCACCTGATTCTAAAGTACAGGCCAAGTGCCTCAAGAATTAGTGCAATGAAACCTTCCCCGCAACGATGGACAAGGTTTCTGTCGCATGCCTGGCCTCGATGCACTCGGGCCTGCCGTGGTTCCTGCTCCGTCCGCGTCCAGGCGAGGGCGTCGGATTCATGTAGAAATATTATTGAAATTAAGGGTTATGATCCTACCACTTGGGGGTTTATCAACATCTTCGTATCGGACAGTCTTCGGCCGCACGTTGCACAAGGATGGCGACAGCAATTGTTGCTCTGGTCTTCGCTGTGCAACATCAAGCAACCCTTGCTCTATAATCTACTTGGAGTGGCCTTGCCATCGCCACCACGACTGCGAGCATCACTACCACAGCTACGGTACCACTCTTGCTCCCGCCGCTGCTTTTCCTACTCGACTGCTCCGGCAGCACGCTGCAGGCACTCCTGCTGCTCTTGTTGTTTTTCGACATAGAGCCTTTCTTTCCCAAAGTTGGTCTAGTGATTGCAGTCTGCACGACTCCGTGCTCCGCATGGGTGGAGTGCGAAGCCCACTATGACCCGGAAAGCCTCACACAATCCTCCAGACTGCGAGTCTCGAAACCCCAACCACAAAACCCCGAAGCCTCGTTGAACCCTCAAGACCCTAAGACCTTGCAGCCAAAGAGCCCACTCCACGAAAACAAAACAGACACATGCCGAAACCTTCCGTAGATGCTTCTTATACAATCCTGGCTGCTAGTAGAACACCCTCGTGTGCATAAGACGCATATGGAATCGACAGTATCCATGAAGCCTTTCAAAAGACCGCGCTTCCCCATGACCCCTGCCAAAACAGCAAAACCTACCCCAAAACCCCTTCACCCTAAACCCCTAAACCCCGAGTATATCTGACATCATAAAGCCCTTGCCGATCCGATCACCCTGTAAAGTAGGGGCCTTAATGTTTGCCTAAACGATTTTGGGGGCTTCTTATTATGATTATGGTATAGTGGGCCGGCCCCAAAACTTCTTGCCCTTAGAAGCAACAAACCGCCTAAGCGCGAAAGCCTCAAACACCCCTGAGCCTCAACCCTAAACCCTTTCGCTATGCCCTAAACCCTAAACTCTAAGCCCCTCCCTAAACCCCCCTAAAGCCCTATAAAGTCATAAGCCCTATACCCTACAAGGAAAAGACCGTACAACCCTAAACTTGAGGCCACCCCCCCCCCCCTAAAGTCCTATAAAGCGATAAACCCTATAGCCTAGAGGGGAAAAAGACCCTATACCCCGAAACTTGAGGCCATCAGCTCCGATGTCGAGCCAGAGTCCTCTCTGCTGGATGCTGCGGTGGAGGCAGTGGAAGAGGCAGCCCTGGTCTGTTAGGGTTTAGGGTTTAGGGTTTAGGGTCTTTAGGGCTTCTTGAGGGCTAGAGAAGGGCTAGCTCATTATAGTAATGGTTACTGCGCTTAAAGGTTCTTAGGATTCCGGGTTTTAGGCTTGACGGAGTCTGGAGCTTGGCTGAAGGGATTCAGGGCTTAGTGCATTGCAGTCCCTGCTCACAAAAAAGGCTTGATGGATTTGGGGTGCTGTTCTAGATGAGGGGTTGAGGGCTTTGGGCATGTGCGAGTTTGGCGCTTCAGAGGTTTGGGCTTAGGGTGTTCATGGGGTTTGAATTAGGTATCGGCCAAGGAAATGAAGTGTCTGCCACATGAGGGTTTGTTGCGGGGTGTAGGGGAGTTTGGAGAGATGGGGATTGTGCGGGCATATAGATCATAGGTAGAAAGGGGTCAGGGGATTCGAGCTTCTTACCTGCATTATGCTCGAGCATTGGGTCGAAAACACGAAATCGTGAATGCTTATGGCTGGTCGTTGAAATCAGCGCATTGTCGAAGGTCGTTGAAGGTTGAGGGCTTGGCAGCAGTATGTGAACCCCCACATGCCCCAAACACTAAACCTCCTGGAATCGCATTGAGAGGTCCTCCAGTTCGCTCCTGAAGATACACGACTGATGGCCAATATCATCCGGGACTGAGCGCGGGAATCACTTTGCAGTTCTAGAGCCTTTTAAGAACCCCACGCCTTAGCCCTAGGATCGGGCTTGAAACTGGAGTGGGAAGACTTGATGTAGGGTCGACCCCCCCAAACCCGAATTAAGTTTTCGAGCCAAAGTAGCCAGGGAAACCATCTAAGCCAGGAAATCCCGTCAGAGCCGTGAGAACGAAAGATAAGCTATTCACTTTTGCGGTTCTGGCTCGAGCTGAAGACAAGGGGAGCAGGGGGTATATCGTAAACGAAGGCTGTTGTAATGCACAAATTGTCGTGACTGTCGCCTGCTGAGGGGATTGGGGGGATGGATTCTTCAGCATTCAGCAATTTAGCTGAGTGGGTAGTACATATAACCTACAGACACCTGTCCTCTGGCGAGGAGGGATAGCAGCTACGATAAAATTCAATGGATTCGAACCCCAACCATAGGGCCTGGGGCATTACAAGTAGAGTACGATGCCCGATAGTATAATGATGGTATAGGATAGAGCAGTACGGTACAGTCCTTGTGCCCGCCCCAGACCAGGCCTGTGACTTGTGAAGCTTGGATGTCCCGACTGTGAAGGATTACATCCGTGCTGGCGAATATACCTGGGCCTCCGCCCTGGAGAAGCGCTGGCTATCCCATGATGGCGGAGCACAACCCGTAAGGTGGGGGATGTGGCCTAGGGCCTAGGGGCGCAAAATTCTCGGGCAGTGGAGAGGGACACCTGTGGGTCAAATTGGCTGTTCTCAGAGGGCTTTTAATTTCGGGCAAGACTCGTAGACTTCCCTCCATTGAGCGTGTGAGTGAGTGAGTGCAATCCTGAGATTTCAAGCTTGCGGATGTTGCTCAGAAAGCTTGCGGTTGCAGCTCCCGCAATGATTGAGCCTCTCGTGCGAAAGATCATGATTCCTAGGTCCTAGATTCGGCATCGTCTGCTGACGTAACATCAATGACTCTTTCCTGGACTTGCGACAGGCACCCCCTAAGCCGCCTTTTGCCGCTGGTTTCGGTCGAAGCTTACTTAAGCTGCTTAAACCGCCCCACTGCAAGACGAACGTCAGCTTCCTGCAGGAGCCGTGAGAGTCACAGACCTAGCCCCTAATATAGGGGACTGAATCATTTCAATAGGGTTTCGGGGCCCATTATACTGTAATCATAAAATGGAGCCCAAAATAGTATTGGAAATCAATTAGGCCCCTACATTAACAACCCTGAAGGGCCGATGTGCTGTTTCGGGAGCCTTCTCTTTGCTCCCAGCTTGCGGGAGCCTGGGCGCGAGCGGGACGCCTCCGGGAGGCTGCGATGAGGGAGTTAGTATATTGACGTATAGTTTCATGGTGTGCCATGGTGTATAGTCTATTATACATATCATCATTGTTTAGTAAAGTCGATCACGGCATCTTCTATCATTATAGACACTATCATGTGTTCTATTGTCGTATACTAGGGTTCGGGCTCGTCGTTTGACGGCTTTGGAGCGGGCTTAGACTTGCGGCTTGGAGCAAGGAGCTTGCAGCCGCTGCTGCAACCGAAGGGAAACCGGTGGCGAAGTATGCCCCACTGCGCAACAGAGGGTTCTGAGCCCATGGTAGCACCTTTCGGGTTGAGGGTAGAAGAACTACAGTAACTACAGCTACATATGGGAGTCTCCGAAAATTAGGGTACCTTATTTTGGGGTCCTTATAATAAGGATCCTATTATAGGGTACTAGATTTTGACCCCCTATTTTCGGAAACCCCCATATAGCAACAGGCGATGCCTGCCTGATGCCTTCAGCCCGAGACTTCAGTACTGACAGCCCTGTCTGAATTCCGTCAGGTCAGTTACTGCACCCGGAGACAGATCCCAAGCCTTTCATGAGACTCTACCTATAGTCTCTATTGTAGTTCCTTTTTTTGGTTTAACCAATTATATATTGAGCATTTTATAAGGCTTCCCCAAAAAGGAACTACAATAGAGACTATAGGTAGAAACCTGACATGCAGACCCTGCCGACATAAGGCATGTTACTAGATTCTGATTGCTTTTTGCTGTAGGGCCCCTTGTTCTGCACGGTCTGTATCGCACAGGTCAGCAACGAACCCAGGTAAGGGGGTGACCACTGTGTTGTATCTTGATGTCGTTGCTGGTCGATTATCCTTCCTTTGTTAGCCGAAGTCCGTGCATCAGCAGGCCGAAATGTGGCTGTCCTGCACGGAGATCGAGCGACTCGCCGCAAGCTTGACAGGTGTCTTGCAGAGAAGCTGGGGTTTGAGGCTTCAGGGTGGAGGCCTTCACATTCAAAGAACTCACCTGGAATCGGACATTCTAAAGGATAGTCTTCGAAACATTCTGGCCCATGCGCTACTCTAGAACAGCTCTGTCCCTTCTGCAAGAACTCTGTGTCTAACACCCAAGGCCTCAAGATCGTCGCATCCTGGCCTTAGGATCCGAGTTTGCCCCACGCCTAGCGTGGAGTTTAAGTTTAAGCTATTGGACAGTCCAACGCTCCACATTTCAGAATCCGGCTAATTTAGGGTTTAGGGTATCCGATTCTTCAGATCAAAGTTGAGGTTCATAGTCTGCTGGAGAGACGAGATTTTGGAGTCTCCGGGATTTGTTATACCGGCTCCGCCCTTATGTGGACTCGAACCAGGATTCAAACACACAAGGTCCGCGAACCCTGGACTCCCTAAGCCGTAGACGCTGGATACTTGATGCAGCCTGTGTTTCTGGGATTTGTTAAGGCTTGCCGGCTTCGTTTGCGACGGTTCTGAGGCTGCTGACATGAATCCTTGCCTCGCTTTGCTGAGAGTGAGTGAAGGAAGTCTAACTCCCCTCATCAATAAATACAAGTACGCAAATTCTGAAGTGCTCTTGTCATTACCCAAACAAGTTCAGTCTCCAATTAATAGACTCTTTGTGTAAGGGAGTCTTAGGCTGGGGATCGAATAGGGGCACCAGGAAAGTGGATCGTTGGGCCTTGGTCGCCTTTGTCCGTGCCTGCGTACAGAGCGGCGAGCTCCAGACCGCCACTGGGCCGTTTATCAAAACCCGAGACAGCCATGTGCACAACAACCACAAAGTGGCTGAGTAGGTAACTTTTACCTTTTGGGGCTTATATGATCCTACCATAATTGAGGGTGACCATAATCCAAAAACCCAAGACTGGAGACACTTTGTTGGTTTGGCCCTTGAGTGCAGGACAATTGCGTCACCCTGAGCCATAAACATTAGTCCGGCCTGCCTCGCCGGCGTGTAAACTTTTTCAGCAGGACAGTCGCCCCAGAAATCCCAAACCTCCCCACCCGATTTGCTGACTGCCTGGGTTAACTTCGCTTTCCAGAAGCCACCTCCATGCCAGGTCTCGCGGACATGTGTGTCGCCCATGGCGTGTCCGAGTTTAAGCGCTGCAATCCAAAATCCCCATCCCAAACCCCTAAAACCCTGAACCGAAAAGTTCAGTTGAAGCTAACATGAAGCCTGAAAATGGGACCTATTCATGGACTTTAACCTAAACATACGCAAAGGGCACCTTTTCCGGCGTTTAATGGTAGTTTGCTCAGGCTGACAACTGGACCACGAAGCTTCTGAAGATCGCGGACAGCGGCAACCTGCACCTCGCCAGGCTATTCAGTTCAGACGGTTTACCTATCGTCTCCATTGTAGTTCCTTTCTTTGGTTTAACCAATTCTATATTTAGGACCCTATAAGGTAACCCCAAAAAGGAACTACAATGGAGACTATAGGTAGGCTTCAAGTTTTTCGGATTCAGGGTTTGGGGTGTATGTCAGATCACTGTCCCAATTCATCAACTGAGCCTTGCTTCGGTTGAATCCCCCAAGACGCTTGGCATAAGAGGCTTACTCGGCCTGTCTGCAGGTTGTGGTTTGCGGGCCTTGAAACTGTGATTCCCAATGCAGCTCCGACAAGGAGTGTCTCGAGTTTTCAGTCTTGCAAAGGTTGCATTCAGTTCTGGAGACCTAGACAACTGCAAAACCACGAGGAATTTTGGAGCCTCGCACTTGTCAAAGCCTGCAAATGCCGGAAAATACAGGCTTTTGAGGGGTGTCGACTTGACCCAAGCTCATCAGCTCGCGAGAACTCTGCGCAAACAGAGAAATCCAGGGGCCTAAATATTTACCTACACTCTTTTGGGGGCTCCTCCTTATCGTTGTAGTATAATGGGCCCAAAACCTTATTCTAAAAATTGAGGCCCCTATATTAGCGATTCAGAAATGATGGATCGGTTCGCAGCTATGTTGCATGTAGGTTTAGGGGTTCAGGGCTCTATCCTATGGGGCAGCTTGTGTGAAGTCGAGATGAAAGTGTGAGTCCTAGAGCCCCGTCGAACCTGAAAGCGCTCTAGGTAACTTGAACCATAAAGAGACCCCTGATCGAATAACAAACCTCTCCCTTAATCGTGATTGCAGCAGGGATTCTAATTCAAAACGCTTCGCGTCGTCCGCCTCGGCCCGGTCTGGTACGGCCGCAGAGGCAGAAAATGGGACGTAGGAGGAAGGGCAGGCCGAGAAGGGGGCGGGCGAGGAGAGGGGGGGGGTTAGGCCCTAAACCCTAAACCCTAAACCCATTTAGAGCAGGGAACTTGCCGGTCGGTCAATGAGTTCACAGATGAAGAAAGGGCTGGGTTTTGCAAACTGCAATTTGGGGCTCGTCTGTGAGTTCAGGGTCGGGGGGGCCTCAAGGGGCTGAGGATAGGAGGCGAAAGGGAACCTCTGACCATCTCTGACCGCTTCGGCCTCAGCGAAGCGGGTGGATTCATCAGGGGTCTACATGCAAGGCCCTGTTCAAGGTATGATGTGTTCCTCAAAGTCTTTCACGATGGCACTAAGCCGAACGGCCTCGAAAGCAAGCAGAAGATGTAGCCTTCCCCCCCTGCAGAGCCGGTGCCGTGGATTCGGATTCTGCGAGCCGCCAGAAGGAGGCGGAGGTGGGGGTTCGAAGGGCGAGCGAACGAGAGAGACAGAGAGAGACAGGGAGGCAGGGCTTTAGGCTTGTAGGGTATACAGCAGGGTTTAAGATGGCGTGGGTTTTCACTTTCAGCTTTTTGGGTATGCGGTCGGGTAGAGACTGGCGCTTTTTGTTTTGCTTGTAGAATTGGGATTGAGAGGTTTGGTTTTTGGTTTCAGAGTTGCCGGATCAAATTTCAGTGCCCTGGATTTTTAATATTTACGATTCAGGAATGTAGGCTTGTTTGTGGCTTCAGACAGTGGCCCCATTCCGTTGCTTCAGGTTATGCATATGTATATATGTAGATGTGTGTATGTATCTATATCTATTTTCTACATATACCGTGTATATGTACACACTTGGAGCTTGCGGCTTGTACGATACGTAGCCTGCTTATTTGCTACCCGGCCTTCCTAGAGCCAAGCCACCTCCGCTTTGACGAGCACTTTGCCAACTAAGAGCTAGGCCAATGTGGGAGTGTCCGAAATAGGGACCCAAATATAGTACCCTAAAATAGTAGGAACCTTATTGTAAGGACCCCAGAATAAGGTTCCCTAATTTTCGAAAACCCCCATGTAATTCGAGCTTTGAGCCATCCCTTCACACCAGACCCCTCTAACTCTCAGGTCACGCAACTTAAGCCCTCAGAGTAAAACAGCATTCTAGACCATGCACCCTATGTCAAAGACACCTCAAAGACACCAGCGCGAAGCTTCCCAAACATGAGCTCAGTTCTGACTCTTTACACTGAAAACAGGGCCAATCCTGAAGCTGTAAAACTATAGCTCTGACGTCCTAGTTGCAAACTCTCCAGTTAACCCCCCAGAGCTTGAACGGTTGAGCTCTGAGCCCCCCTAAACACAACCCCTAGCCCTAAACCCTAAAACCCTAAACCCTAAGACCCTGAACCCTAAAACCCTAAACCCTAAAACCCTAAACCCTAAAACCCAAAACCCTAAAACCCTGAACCCTAAAGCCCTGAACACTTTGAAGGACAACCTCGTGGCCTTAATCGCCGCCCGGGCGACCTTGGCCCAAGGGGCCGAGATTCAAGGCGATACGGCTTACGTGGTTTAGGGTTTAGGGTTTAGGGGTTTACGGTTAAGGGGTTTCGGGGGTTTAGGGGTTTACGGTTAAGGGGTTTTGGGGTTTAGGGGTTTACGGTTTAGGGTTAAGGGTTCGGGGGTTTAGGGTTTGGGGGTTTAGGGTTTGGGGGGTTTAGGGTTTGGGGTTAACGGTTGCGGGGTTGAGGGTGCGGGCTTCCGGGTTTAAGTTCATGGTTCAGGGATATTTGGGGCTACGAGGGTTGGAGTTTGTGCACCCAGGAAAATACCTTTTTCAAGGGTCATGTAAGGGCTTTGGAGCAAGACCCTTACACACCCTACCGTCGAAGACCCCATGTAAGGTTCGAGGTTAGGGACTCAGGATCTTGGATTTGCTTCGGGTCGTAGTTCAAGGCAGCTGTTGCTCGGCCGTCAGGGCGCCTAACGTTGGGAGCTACAAAAGTTGTAGCTTTCTGGGTTGACAGGTTTCAATGGATTGCATCGTCGCTTTCACCACTAGGTAGCTTGAAGCTACCAGCTTCTTTTTTTCTTAAGCGGTTCCATTTACTCACGGCTGTGGGTGTCTGCAACTGCGAGTAGCACCGCCTTCATCGCCGTGCTGGTATTGAGGCTCCTCCGGTAGGCTTTTCGGCTTAGTGTAGGGACCTTAATAATTAGAAGAGGGTTTTGGAGGTTCCTTATTATAGTTATAGTATACTATACCCCCAAACCCTATTAAAAATAGTTAAGGCGCCTATAGTAGTTTTGCTGATGATCCATTCCTGTCAGTGTCCGTTTTTCCGTGTCCACATCACTGCTGCCGCTGCTGATGCAAGTATTGTTTACTTTTTTGTTGTTTGGGAGATTGAGCCTGCAGTAATCTGCTCACATCTTTAATGCCGAGTACTCTGCCTGTGAATCTCTTATTCACGTCAAGATCTGCAACCCCAGCCAGTCGGCACTCGTGTTCAGGGCTACTCACGTCATTGTTGCGAGCGGCCTGCGTCCAGCTTTCCCGAAGGGCGACAATCTTCCCCATGGCCGTTTGATTCTTCTTCGGGACCGTGAGGCCCTCGCCCTACAGAACCAAAGCGAAATCCTAAGTTCACGCGCGTGCAAGCCCAGGGCCAGGTCTGTCGTAATTTTGTCTCGTCTTTGAAGAGAGGCGTTCGCCGATGGCTCCATCGCATGCAGAGAGTCGCTATGGCAGCGTTCGGGGGGTTTCTACAAGTGTCTATAAGGGGTCTTTCAGGGTTTTTCAGAAGGCATAAAGCTTCTTCTGAAGGGTTTAGCACAATGTTTCTGTAAGGCACCGAACTTGGCTCTTCGCATAGAGACAATTCGGGCCGCGGTCCGCGATTTGCATTACTTGCTGTCTCCTTGGTGCCTTTGGCTTATATATGGTGAGTTCCAATCTTGCTTAGCTTTATGTGTGGCTTGGGTGTTTAGCTGCTTGACTTGTTGTTGTTTTTGCAGGGGCTGCTTTCTTCAAGTAAGCCGATCATCTTCATGGCCACTGTACCCATGGACCACAACTACAGTTTCACAAGCTACGCGCAGGAATCGCAATGGTGAGCACACATCTATAGAAGCCTGAACAGTGCTGTTCCTTGGGGTTCCTTGTTGTAGCTATAATGGACCCCGGCACCCTCGACTAATTGCTGCCGCCCATATATATTACTTGCGATCAAAGTTCGGTTGTGTGTTCTGGGCAGAAAGCAGCATCCGAGACGAGATCGCGGGTAGCACTAAGGTAGGCATCCAGCCGAGCTGGCCGGTCTATGGCCGTCTGCTCCAGGGCTATGCAGAGGTGGACACTTAATGGGACTCTAAATGGCCTTGATAAGCAGGCTGGAGTCAGGAAAACCAGAATGAATGGAGTCCAGGCAGAAACTCGTAATAATTTCTTGGTTTAGGGTCCTGGGGAAGTTCAGGCCACGAGCTGTTATGGTGCAGCAGTGCCGGGTCGATTTTTAATTGCTGATTTCAAGGCGTTTAGGGCTTCCTTCCTCATTGTCAGGAGGCCCGCCCCGGTTTAGGGTTTAGGGTTTAGGCTAACAGGATGCAGAAGCAAGTTCCCTCTTTTCGATGGGTGCTTTTGTGAAGCGGGCGGCATCAGAGGACGCCTCCTAAACCCTATAATATCCACTTCAATAATAGCCGAATGCATCCCGAAAGCCTACTTGAGTTACTGAGGCCCAACAGCTCATACCCTAAACCCTAAGCTCGGAACCCTAAACCCTAAACACACTGAACCCTAAACCCCAAACCCTGAACTCTGAACCCTAAACCCTTGTTAGAAAGAAGCAAGTCATGATCAGGCCGACAGGTCTGAGGATTTCGAGGAGCTGCTGAAAGAGATGCAAGCGGTCCGAGTCAGGCAGAGAAGATCCCTCGCTCATTCGGGCTTAGGGTTTAGAGTTTAGGGTTTAGGGTTTAGAGTTTAGAGTTTAGGGTTTAGGGTTTAGGCTAGGGTTTGCGGTGTAGTGTTTAGGGTTTAGGGTTCGGGCTTAAGGTTACCTAAGGTTTAGGGTTTCGAGTTGAGTTTAAGGTTTAGGGCTCAGGTTTCTCGGCATTAGGCTTAAGGCAGTACTGTGGGAAGTCAGCTGAGTGCGCTTAACTGCCCGGCCGCTCATAATGGTGCCGTCCCATAGCAACTTTCGTAATGAAGCGTTTGGAGTGCTTGTAGTAACTGTAGCCCCGCAATGGCCAGCATGCCTCCCACTTCCTCCAGTTCGTGCTCAAACAGGAGCTTATCGGCTTGAGGGGCTTCGCGCCTTTCAAGTACTCTGCTTTCGCATCGCTGTAGTCACCGCAGACCCCAATAACACGACAACTCGCCATCGCATGGCGTGCGCCTAAATCCCTGTGCCATCTAGAATAATTAATGCTCCGGAACTGCATGTATACCCTCTGGCAGAGCCACAGACAACACTGAACCCCACAAGCCTAAATCTTCAACCAGTACCGATACACGCTGAACCTCCACTTTCTTCAGCCCTAAAGAGATCATCAGAAAACCTCGAAATATGAGAGTTTCCGAGAATGAGGGGTACCTAATTTTGGAGTCTGTGTATAAGCATCCTACTATGTAGGGTACTATATCCCTAAAACCCAAAACCCTAAACCCCGAAACCCTAAAACCTTTAGGATCCTACTATTTAGGGTACTATGTCCCCATATAGACTTCCGCCTTCTCTGCTGGAAGGCCGAAGCCCGAAGCGTTCAACCACCTGATCAAAGCGAAGGCCGCCGGGCAGCAGGCTAGCTACTTGGAGGACCATGGGACTTAGTAAGTAAAGTTTAGGGTTTAGGGCTTAGGGTTTAGGGTTTAGGGTTTAGGGTTTAGGGTTATGGTCTTGGAGGACCATGGGATTTAGTAAGTAAGGTTATAAGTCCCTTACTTGGGGTTATAAGTAAATGTAAGTATAGTTACCTTATTTGTAACCCTACTTACTAAGTCCCATGATCCTTTAAGTAAGCCTTTCAAAAGCCACTGGGCTGTGGGATTTAGGGTTTGTAAGGGTTTTAGGGGTTAAGGGTTTAGGGTTCAGGGTGGGAGTTGAAACTCTAAGCCCTCATAGGCGCTAACAGGCCCCCACTCCCCATAGGGACCTTAATAATTACCTATACTATTTGGGGGGGGGGCTCCTTATTATAATTCTGGTACAATATGCACCAAAACCCTATTCCAATTATGGTTCCTCAGTATAACCTTTTTATAATATGCACCAAAACCCTATGCCAATTAGAAAGGCCCCCACATTACGCCTGCAACGGCTGCGGAAGCGTGGGGGGATGGTTCAGGTTTCGGCGATGGGTGCTCTCGGTCCAAACCCACCAGAAGTGTTTTGCCGAACCGGAGTTTCTTAACAAGAGAAAGAAGCTTTGGGTTTCTATACGGTTCCCTAAGGGTCCATGTACCTAAATAGTATATACTTTGGCCTTAAAGTTGTGCCTATTCGGGTACTTTGGGGCCAAAGTATCTCCTAGTTGGGTACATGGACCCTTAGGGGTTTCTATAAGTGTAGGATAAGGGTTCTATACGGGTAGTTCTCTAGATTAGGCTCCGTTTTGGGTACAGTGGAAACGTTCGGAGACCGTGTAACGCGGTTTGGGGTTCCGGGTTCAGCTTCATTTGTACTGCGACTTAGGTCTTATAGGTGGCTATCGGTGTGTCCCGTTTAGGCACATCCTGCTTTAAGGTTTGAGGCTTGAGCTTGAAGCACAAAGGTGGATCGTCACAGTATGGATGCTGCCGCTGATTGGATGCAACGAATGGCCGAGTTCAGGCGGGTTCCCTTTCGGCGTACTTCAGCAGAGAGTGTGTTCGGATTTTGTGGAGATCACCTTGTCGCAGGCAATGGCCAAGCAAACATGTAACATGCTCCAAATCTTGGCCTGAAGGCTCTGTGATTGCGGTATGACAATTTCGATCGCAGCAGCGGGGTCTTTTTTGGGGTGACATGTCAGTACCTTGCAGTACTGGGTGCGGGAGTCGTGTTCCAAGGTAAAATTGCCATTGAACTTATCCGGCCCCGCCAACAAACAGACAAGCAAGCATGGGACGTGCCGCGCTGGCTTCGAACCATGAGACTAGCATGTCAGGTTTGGGATCGGTGTGGACACTACCGATATAACAAGCCCGCAGCAATGTGGCCAGAAACAAGCTGCAGTTCACATCCTCTATTACACCTCCGTGTCATGAAACACCCAAAACCTATATCTTCCCCTTTCCCCACAGGCCCGAGAACCGCAAGTCCGGACGTAACCTCGAATCAGGTATTGAGGTTTCAGGATTCTTAATTGAGGTTTCAGGATTCTTAAAGACACAGCGGCGGATAGATCGGATCCGAGAAGGTCGACACCGAATGCAGCGACCTACCGCATGCTAATCACCTCGAGCGCCGTCTCGCCGCTCGGACCGCCAAACAGATGTATATACACGTACATACATACATGCATACATACATACATACATACTTACTTACATACATGCATACACACATACACACATACATACATACATACATACATACATACATACATACATTCATTCATTCATTCATACATACATACATACACACATACGTAAACCATGTGTATACACATGCTGTAATTAGTAGAATCCCTACAGCCGCTATATTACACTTCTACTACATTGTACATAACAGGGGTGTCGCTCGAAACTCAGTAATGTTAAACTTTTGTTAACCCCTTTCTCATCGGCCGGAAAACAGTTACATTATGCTATATACATGTAAACACATGAAAACCCTGGTATTCAAGGCGCCTCTATTATAGTCTTTACGTGCACGATATGTAGAGGTTTGGGGATGCGGGATTCAGAGCTTCTGCCCGCTGCAGTTTGGATGAAGTGGTGGAGGTATGGCACTAAACATATTAATTTATAGGGGAAAAATAATTTTCCCCTATACTATGTTTGGGTAAAAATTATTTTTCCCCTATAATATGTTTAGTGCACATGTTATGGCATGGTTTTACAGTCCGGTGCAAGAATTGAGAGACTGATGTCCGAGCCTGAGCAAAAGTTAAAAGCGATCACGCAGAGCGGGAACCGAGGCATACAACCCCAGCCGAAAAAATCTCAATGCAGAAAGCCCCAAACCCCTAATTGCCAACAATCTCTGTAGTGAATGTGCTTTTCTAAGGCACGCCGGTCATGGGGATTGTGTCAGAGGAATCTCCACTGTCCAGCATAGACGCTTTGGGATTGAAAATCTTAAACCGTATGTTCTAAGCCAGGCCCTAAGCCGAAGCCCCACACCCTCAACCCGAAAAAGCCAAAAGCCCCAAACCTTTTCAGGAGTAGTGCCAGCGAAGCGGAAGGTTGGCTCGTGGCGATGCCCCTGGGGCGTTGTTTCAGACCAGAGACTGCGGACTTGAGCTAAGGATTTCCTTGTGCATTCTGGTTTCGGGGTTTAGAGTCTAGAGGTTCAGGAGGGTTAGGGTTCCTTGTGTGGTTTTGGGGTTCGGGCTATAAAGGGCTTGGGCTTAAGGATGTCCTTGGCTGTCACAGTCACAGTAAGAGTCGAGAGAACATTGCCGCAAAAACAGACCAAGAATGTAGGTCCCCACCGGGCAGGATGTAGACGTGTGTCGCGACCTTATGCGACCGTGATATGATTATGCTTTGTCATTTTCACGTCCAACACCCGAGTACTGGGACCACGTAAGGCTTTGTAGGAAGGCTGAAGCAGATCTAGGTTCTAAATCAACACTTACTTGCTTTTTGTGAAGGATCATTTGTTTGAGTTTTGTGGTGTTCTCGGTGTCATGCGGTGCAAATTTGTTCCTTAGCCGTTGTAGTGGCATCTTCAGTCTTTGTTTGGTTGCGTTTGCAGCCTGGGGCTTCGAGTGACCATAATAGAGTTTGTGTCGAGTTTTTGGGGCACGGAGTTGGATGGTATTGCTGTTTGGCTTTGCAGCTAGGGGAGCGGACTGTTGTGGCCCTTGGGAAGTTTTTTTTTGTCGACTCTGAGCTCTTGAACGTATGGGCTGATCCAGAGCAGCTTGCACCACCAAGAGACCAGTTGGTGCCGACCCCAACACCGTCAACCCGAAAATGATACCTAACTCCCGGTTGCAAGTTCCTAAACCACAACCCCCCCCCCCCC
>CAJNDV010000001.1:358620-369117 GCA_905221635.1 Symbiodinium sp. CCMP2456
ACTACTACTACTACTACTCCTACTCCTACTCCTACTCCTACTCCTACTCCTACTCCTACTCCTACGCCTACGCCTACTCCTACTCCTACTCCTACTCCTACTCCTACTCCTACTCCTACTCCTACTGCTGCGACTACTACTACTACTACTACTACTACGACGACGACGACGATGACGACGACGACGACGGCGAAGACCAGCTACTACGATTTTGACTTGTCCGTGCTGTAGCAAGTACACGGCAATATTGGGCCTGAATAATTACCTATACAGTACTATTTTGGGGGTTCCTTATTACAAAATTATATTCTAATTGTTAAGGCCACTACATTAGCTGCAGTGGCAATGTCCGGGGCTTCCAAGCCTTTGGGGTTCGGGAACTGATGCTGTCCGAGAAGGCTGATCATACTGTTGATGATAAAGAATCCTGCGTTACCTATAAGGACCCTGAACTAAGCTATGGGAGTTTTGGTTTTACTCCTTAGTATGGGTAATGCAGGATTTATGTTCATATCATCAACCGTTGGGCTGTGACAGAGGTTTTGGGCGTGGGGTTTGGGTCATGACAGAATTGTTGCTGTTGTCATGTTCCTCATCAAGACGAGCGGCCGACCTTGAGCACATAATCATTTGGTTATGTACTGATCAGTCCGTCTGATTCTCAATTTGACCTCGCTTGAGAGAACGTGCGCCATGTATGTTTTGCCACCTGCTCTCATGTTTTGGTAGTGTTTTGCATTGTGTCCATTCTCCTGTTGCGGTCGCATGTCTCCGGCCGCAGCCGAAGGTTCCGCCAATGTTGGAAAGGCTTGCCTTGCAGATCTCCGCAGGTGGCCACGGTGGTGGAGAGGTACTCTGAAGATCGGAGACCCGCCGTGTCGTGGCCGGGGAGAGCGGGTTATAGGGATCAAGGATGATGGTGCAATAAGAGGTCTTGATGTAGAATATAGGGTTTGGAGGCTTACGGTATTGTAGCTGCCGCCAAACATGCCGCAAACTTAGGATGATATGTTGTGATGTTTTCAACACAGTTTTTGGTTATATCTAACTTGCTGTCGTCTAGCCTCCTGACAGGGAGCTGCCGCAGGTGGAGAGGCCAAAGGCTCAGGAGGTTGTAAGTAGTGCAGGCGCCTGGCCAGAAATGATGTGTTCAATACGGCTGTGTAGCAGTACTAACACGAAGATTAGTAGACCTGATATCCCAGCGCTTCAAACACTTGAACTCCTGATGTCTCACCCAGCTCCGACGACAATGCATGAATTGTTTCCTCACTGGTCCTTCGGAGTCCTTGTACAGCAAGCTGATGTCCTGTGGGAGTTAACTTTTGTGTGGGCCAATTCCAGTCCTCGAGAGGAGGTCACAGCAGCTCGAGAAAGTTTCGAAGGGATTGAGAGTATTTGGCCGTATTCAGGTGGTACGTTTATGCTTTCGGGCCTTGTGATGCATGGGGTCAATGTGCCTCCAGAGTCCAAACCGTCCAAAACCAAGAATCTAAGACATTCTAAGACCAAAAACCAAACCAAGGTAATTCATCCGCCAAGAAGCTCCAGAGAGCCCCCCCAAAGATCCTGTAGAAGCATGCAGAACCCCGGCCTCCCCCCGGTAGGAGTCCCCCAAAAGGGGAGGGGGCAGGGGGAGGAGATTGAACAACGACAACCCGAGGCTGCAGAAGCCACGCTCCGGCGTGCATTGGCTCGAGGAGTCGAGGTCGTCCAATCGGGTTTAGGGCTTTGGGGTTTGGGGTTTAGGGTTCAGGGGGTTTAGATCAGTCCGGTCGAGATCTGACAAGGCCCTTGCAAAAGGGTTCAGGGGGTTTTCGTGGGGATGTGTACGGCCTTATACAGTGGCTTGCGAGTTTTCTTAGGTTGTTGATAGGCTCTTGTAAGTTGTGTTTTTGTCCAGGGCTTTGCTAGGGCGTTACTCGGAGACTGGTGTTTTTCTCAAAGGGGTTTCTTTTCTTGGGTTCGTATCGGGCGCTTTTCGGCGGGTGAAATAGTATGTTGCCTTGGGGTGACTCATGAGATTACAGTTGTTGAGATTTCTGATTTCCCAGCTTCGCCTCTACAGGTTTCTGTGATGAAGAGGTTTTGTGAGCTTGTCAGCTGGAAGTGTGAGGTTTCGGGCGCAGGGTGTCGCGACCGACGATGAAATAACTGTAGGCCTTGCCTGACTTCGAAATAACGTAGCAGTCTAAGCAATTAGTCATATATTCGTCCCGTATCGTGCCCAATCGTGACAATGCTGCCTGTACGGTTATAAGTTATATCGTAATACACGCAACGCCTTAGGTGATCTGCAACGGCAGATTGCACTTGCCTAAGCATGGAAGCTCGAAATGAGCTTGAAGATCCATACCTCAATGGTTGGATGAATTTACTGGTGTCCTACTGCAACCCTGCCTCGCAACTCGCTCAGCCATGCGGGAGGCAAAAGTTCAAATTCCTAACACCCCGCTACAACGGTGTCTTTGGCGTTTTGGATCTTGCTTTTCGCAACCCCGCTATGGTTTTGCACCTTACCTCCCTGTTGAACTATAGGCTGGGCCTCGATGTTAGTGCTTCCGATTGGGATAGGGGGCTTAGAGTTCAAGGCGACACCGGGGCCTAGGGTTACGGCTTATCGGGATTATCCCTAAACCCTAAACCCTAAATATAGCAGGCAAAAAATCCCTAAATATAGGGTTTAGGGCGCCTTGTGATTTGAACAGTCAGCACGAGAATCGTCAGTTGGGGCGGCGGTCTGTCATCTGCCGTGGTTCTGAAGCCGTTCGGCGAGTATCACATCTCAAAGCGCTGCACGTTTCGAGTGTGCGACGAATGTGCGACGAAGTCATGAGTCATGAGTTTGGAGCAAGTACAGTAGAAGTTGTAGCGGTTAATTCCCTGTGTGAGTGTTGGCTATGACAACAGGGTTCTCTTCGGTTGCTACCTTGAGTAATGCAGTGCCTCAGACGACATTCCGAAGACCAAGTTAAGCCAAGGAGCCTGTGCTCCGTATAAGGCAGGCTTGAGACATAGAGTACATAAACCTAGCCTGAGCCGAAACCTGAATGCCTCTTTCAGCCTCATGCCGTGAACACCTCAACTACCAACGCAAGAAGCAGGTTGGGTGGACGACAAGTGCCGCAGTGCTGCGGGCGCGCGGGGAAGATAATACAGGGGCCGAAATAATTACCTATACTATTTTGGTGGTTCCTTATCATTTTTTATACTATGATATACCCCAAAACCCTATTCTAATTATTCAGGCCCCTACATAAGGTTAGGAAATAGATGGGAATAGCATCACAGGCCCAAAAAAAAGGCCCTCGGGCACTAGACTCCCACCGAAATCTGGAACTCGACAGCACCCCCTTAGCGGCCCTGGCTCTGACTACTGGAACTCGAACTGTTTGAAGCAGTTTCTTTTACGGTTGTGGTATGTTGTGGTAGTACTTGTTGGTGTTGGTGTGGTTGTTGTTGGCGGTTGTGGCTGTCGCTTCGGGGTCTTTGTAGTTATCGTCGTAGTGGCAAGGTGGCACTGGCTTTAGTAGCCATTGTAGTAGGAATAGCAGGAGGAGTGGCAGTGGTGGCAAGATGAAGCTCCTCACCTGAGAGGCGCATGTGCGGGCGGGCAGGGCCGAAGCGGCTGAGAAGTGGCTCGAAGAGGTGAAGGCTGTCGGAGTTAGGGATGAGGGTGTAGGGTTTATTTGCTGATCTTGCTGGCATGTTTTTGTTGTCTTTTGTCGAACTTGAGGTCTGGCAGGGCTTTCTTGCGGGGCTTTTGGAGTTTAGGATGCATGGCTGGGGATTGAGAGGATCAGGAAGTTATTGCGACTAGATGTTTTGTTTCCTGTTTGACTGAGTTTAACGTGTCTTTCTGAAGCAAAATGAGTGCTTGAAGATGTTATTTAGAGTGACGGCTTGTGGCGCTCAGGGTGTAGGGCTCGTGGTGTATGATTTGATATGTGGGGTTGATGCCCAGTTTCGTGACTTTGTGTGGCTTGTGGCGCACGGGCACGGCGTGTGTTAGGTCGAGCTTTTTAGTCTTAAGAGCCTTTCAGGGTTTTGCAAATAGTTGATGAATGCCTGACAAATGGAATGAATGTTCATACAGTTACAGCCGTGTGGTTGAGGCGAGCTTGATCGAGTGCGTCCGGAAAAGCCCAGCAGGGCTTGCATGGTGAGCCCTCTTTCATCCTGCTTTTCACCTACCACCTACAGTGACACTCTCGAAAATCCTCTCGTGTCAGAGCATGGGGTGCGGTTCATTCCTGAAAGACGCAGCTTGACAGGCTCTCGCCCCTGCGAGACACCTGCCTATGCGAAAGGCTGGCGGCAGTCAGCGGATCTACCTATAGTCTCCATTGTAGTTCTTTTTTTGTTTAACCTATATATATATATATATATATATATATATATTAAGGATTTTATACGGTATCCGCAAAAAAGGAACTCAATGGAGACTATAGGTAGGATCTGGCACTCGTGCGATTCTCTGAGTCTCAGCACGTCGACCCAAACCCTCAAAACTACCGACCTGCCACCCTAAACCCTAAACCCTAAACCCTAAACTCTAAACCCTTATAAACCCTAAACCCTAAACCCTAAAACCTAAAAACCCTAAACCAAACCGCACCGGGAGGCCAGCCAGGCTGCGATGTATCGGTCCATGTACGGCCTGCTGTTTCTAGGCAAACTTTTTGGGGGCTTCATATGGCCCTTTTGGGGATTTAGGGTTTAGGGTTTAGGGCCAATTAAAGTATATGGGTGGTTGTCAAAGTTATGACATATGGGAGTTTCCGGAAATTAGGGGTACCTTATTTAGGGGTCATTATAATGAGGATCGTACTATTTAGGGTACAATATTAGGGTCCCCTATTGTCGGAAACCCCCGCGTGAAGGCTGCAGCTGCAAAGCCTGGAGGTTGATGAAGTCCTTCTTGGGCTCCTGAATAACTAGAACTGGGCTTTGGGGCCCAGTATACACGATACTTATAATAAGAAGGAGCCCCCCAAAAAATAGTATCGTTCGGTTGCTCTGAAGATGTAGGACCCGTCGGATCGAGCTTATCGGATGATATCGGATGCAGCTTTGTTGTCGTACCCAAACCCTGAGCCCTGACCCGAAAGTCCCCCAAAGAAGAGCTAAGACTCATTCATAGAATGCTGAGGATTCGAAGTGCAGCTGCGGCCGGGCAAGCGCAGAAGGTGAGATTGCGGGGGACGGGGGGGGCGGCCCGAACAAGCAGGGTCCATACCTCTCACCAGGCTGCGTCATCTGCAGACCCGAAGCCTAAGCCACCAGCTCTGAAAGACGACGGTCTCGGATAATATGGGGGCATGGGCAGTTAGCAGCATGTTTGTATTTGGGGGATCCTGTTTGATGTATAAGGTAATTATTTCTGCATTGTTAAGCCTAAATTATACCAAAAAGGCCAAGCCGTGAAGCCGTGCCGGAGGCCGAACAATGGCTGCAAGAGTGGCTGGGCTGCCATCCTGAATCCTAAGCGACCCCCTCAACATCCGCCCAGCATTTCGTGGCGGGACTGCAGGTCACTTTTAACCCACAAACCTAAACCGAATATCCCAGCCTACACCTTAGCCCTAACCCTTGTCAGCCCTAAACTTATAGAAGCCATATTAATGATCCTCTTCTTAATTCCTGTGTAACCACGATGAGGGTCGCAAGGATGGCCCTTGCTGTGAATTCCCAGGAATTTGGACGGGCAAAGCTCAGGGTTGATGTCGGGTTTGGGCTTAGGGTGTACATGGTTTGCGACTCGGTGAGGGCCTTAGGCTAAGAGTACAGAATTTTTAGGAATAAGTGCTTAGGGTCTTTTAAGTGACAGTACGGCATCGGCGCACCGTCGGGCAAGCGCATATCATAGCTGGACATGCAAAGCCACCGGAATCCAAGGATGCATGTGCTGCGGCTGAAGCCTGCGCCTGCCTGGACCAAAGCGGACTCGCGGTCGCACTTGAAGATACTCCCTGGGAAATGTTGGGATCCGGCATGGAGTGAAGGCCTTATTCCTTGTCTATCTTTCCCTTCAGGCACAAGCTTCCAACTGCGTTCAGTAGATGGGTTGTGGCCGTGAACCTCAGCACACCCCTCTGCATAGCCCTAAACCCTAAACCCTAAACCGTGGATGAGCGTGGCGGATGCATATCGCCCGACTCCTCGTCCTGGACAGTCGCTACAAACCTATAAACCTGCAGAGGCCCTAAGCTTGTTGGCTAGATGGCCTGAATGTACCTCTATCTATCTATCTATATATATATATATACACACGTACATGTACGTTTCGGATGGAGGGAGGAAGAGAGAGAGAGAGAGAGATAGAGATGGTCGCAACGCTCACATCCCAATGCGACTGTTCTCCCGAGGCCCGGGTTGCAGGCAGATCCCTCGAAGCAGCCGGGTTGCAAGTTGGGTATAGGTGTCAGTATGAGGGTTTTGTTGCGGTCTGACACAACGTGCTTCTGGCGTGGTGCGATTCGGAAGACAGATCTTTCTACTTAGGGCTCTATAGTGCGGTCATGTGGGGTCTTTAAGTTTACAAACTCTCACATCGGCCTTTCTCCATGAAGTGTACCCGGAGCCTGTTCTGTTCTTACTCCTCCTGCGACCATGTTTTCTGAGAACTAGTTTACAGTATGTCTCTCCCCTGCAAGCACACAAAAGAAGCCACGGCGAGTTGCTTGCACAACTTGCCATTACTCTGAGCTTGCTTAAAGCTCGGAGAACTTGATGTTCTTGGTTCCAAACTAATCAACGAAGTAGCTTGTGCAGAGGCCAGGAGGCTGAACAAGAAACTGGAGCACATCGTGTCTGGATTGCACCGGCCGCTTCAACTTTCAGATCTCTGGAATTTGCAGTTGCATAGGCTGTTACTCGCAGGTAGTACCCCAGTTCCTCATACTGAGGCACCTGGTGGGGCAGAGACTGCGTGCGCTTCACCGGCGAAAACAGCAAGCTGTGGGAGCAGACTCGGAATTAGCTGCCGTAAGCTTTAAATAGCTTCAAGGTTTGTCCTCTGACTATGGAGAGGGACTCAACCCAACAAGGACCCGTCAAGGGGTTTTTAGGCTAGCGGCTAGTGGGCCCCCGAGCCTTCCAAACGGATCTGAACCCCGAGCCCCAAACCCTGACCCCTAAACCCCTAAACCCTTGAACCCAAAGCTCTAGACTCTAAACCCCTAAACCCCTGAACCCTAAACCCAAAAAACACCTAAAAACCCCTAAACCCCTACACCCTAAACCCCAAAAACACCTAAAACCCCTAAACCCCTACACCCTAAACCCCAAAAACACCTAAAAAACCCTAAACCCCTACACCCTAAATCACCCCGAGCCTTGTGCAGGCTTGGAGTTTATGCAAGGACAGGGCTGAGATTCCGGAGGCTGCAGACCTCGCGGAGGCGGTGGGGGTTTGGGTAAAGCCGTGAAGCTCGGATAAGCCGAAACCCCATTAAAGCCTACTATGGGACCAAAAGCAAGAAAGGATTAAAAGTATGAAAGTTGAGGATCAGGACCAGACAGATCTTGAAACCTATAGACGGCCTAGATATAAGATCCTCGACTTTTGGGACTGCAAGTCCACTTCGAACCTTGTCATTTCTGGCGTTTCGTGCTTTGCGCTCTGGGGGTTTGGAGATGCCTTGATGTTTTTGTTTGCAGATTTTGCGGGCCTGAGGCTTTTAAGGGCTGCAGGGCTTCAGGCATCGTTCATGGTTGGAGGTTTGTGGCGTTAAGCACCTCAGGCTCCTGTCAGCCAAACCGACAAGGCTTATGGATCAGTTATGACGGATATCATTTGGGGCTTCAGCAAAGCCGACTTGCTTTTAGACGCCGAAACCCTCAGTTCCAGCATCGACTTCAACGAAGCTGACTACTGCCAGGTGTCCTTGAAGTCTCGGTCAGCTCACGGCCGAAGAGGAACTGAGGGAGTGCTTGGATCTATAGTCCCTTGTAGTGCGCGTGCGAAGACAAGTGATGGTATGGCGAAGTATTGACGAGAATAATTTTAAAATCGTAACAACGGCAGCCAGAGGCCACAGGCAGGTTAGCCAAAAAAGCCGTCATGGTAGTGAGGGTGTGGGGCTTGGAGGTTTAGTCCAGGCTCGTCAAACGGCTTTAGAAAGAGCGTCGGTCGTTTAGGTTGGTGTTCTGGGTGCAGGGCCCTAAAATCTCATGAACCCGAAAACTTGAAACTTACAAGAACCTAGGCACTCAAACAGACCCTAAACCCAACACTCCTCAGGGCACGCAGGATACAGTCCTAATATAGGGGCCTTAATAGTTAGAATAGGGTTTTAAGGCCCATTATACTAAAATTATAGTAAGGAAAACCCCAAAATAGTATAGGTAGGTAATTATTTAGGCCCCTACGGGTGGGCTATGGTGGGCTGCGCCCTAAACTCCGCAGCCTTCCGGAGCCTTGCGCCCAGAAAAATAGTGGCCATGCCTGGGACCCCGCAAGCACGTAGAAGAATAGCCTTTTGTAGGTGTTGGGCCATTGATTTAGCTATTTGTTGGGGTGGTTTAGGGAAGAACCTGTAGCCTGATCGAACCTCACATCTAAAGGACTTCAAGCTCTGGAAGAGTACGAGCGTTTCCTGCACAATTCGAGCACGGCGCGTCGCAGAAGGCATTTTCTTCCTGCCCAGAAATGCAGGGCTCAGGTTCGCGTAATCTCCAGGTGAAGGGTGCAGGAAGGCCTTGCACATGTCAGGCATCGAAGAGCAGGAGAGGGAGAGAGAAAGAGAGAGAGGGAGCTCACGAGACATGTTCATTCAGCTGTGGACGAAGCAGCATCTGCAGCTTTATCCGGGGACCGGTGGGATTCTTGTTCTTCAGACTCTGGTGCACCAAGTGACGGCACTAATGCGGAGTCCGGGGCTTTAGTCACAAGAGCCCAGGATTGTGGGATGCTTATGGAATTCTTGAGCAGGAGAACCCCAGATGTTAAGACTTATTGTTGAGGGTCCCATATTTGAGCTGTGTCCTCTGGATAGATGAGAGTCTTTGCTTTGGCCGATGTCGGGGTCACGAATTGGTTTGTTGTTCTTCATGCACGTTGTTCGAGAGATGCAGTCTGACGTCTAGGCCCAAAGCTGGCCATGAGTTGTCACTTCAACTGAAGAGCTGTTCTTTAGTGTTGTACGACCTCTGAAGTGCATGGGTTAAGGATTATCACGTTCAGGCCTACTCAGAGCCCTATCCTAAAGCCCTGAAGCTGTAAAGCCATAGGGAGTCGAAACCCCTAAACCACAGGAAGTACCTGTATACACACACGTTTGAACCTTTGCAGGCTTACAAACTGGAAGGAGTCGCTGAGCTCCTGATCCGCTGTACACCAATGATACCCTAAGTCCTACAGCGCACCTATAGATCTTATCGAACTCGTGAAGGAACCCTGAAGATACTGAATAATCAGAATAGGGGTTTGGGTGTCCTTTATAGTATAATTATCATAAGGAGCCCCCAAAAGAGTATAGGTAATTATGTAGGCCCCTACATTGCCTGGGGAAGGTATTGCTTAAAGGCACCCTGAGAGAATTTAGCCATGGTCCTCGCTTGGCCGGGAGCCTCCAGTCGCTGTGGTGTCAGCCGCCTGCCCGGCACAGCAGGCAGGCAGGGGGGAGGTCGAGGGTTTAGGGTTTTAGGGTGTAGGGTTTGGGCAGTAAGGGCAGCAGCCGAGTCCCTTGTGAAAAAGGGTTTAGGGTTTTAGGGTTAGGGGTTTAGGGTTGCCAGTGAGGGTTTTAGGTTTGAGTTTGGCGGCGCTACTTCCCAGATGCAAAAATCTGGAAGTGCTGCTTCCCCAGCTGATTGGCAGAGTCCCTAAACCCTAAACCCTAAACCCTAAACCCTGAACCCTGAACCCTAAACCCTTTAAACCCTAAACCGGCTGCTGCGCTTCAGAAGCGACCGGCTCCAGGCGAAGTACGAAGCCTGTTGCAAAAGGGTTGAGAGCTTAGAGTTTTGGGTTCAAGCCCGCTGCCCAAAGGGTTTAGGGTTTTCGGGGGTGGTAGAGAGGGCCTTTTGAGATTTGCCTTGAATCCTGCCAGGGTCTTTACAGGGGCACCTTGACGCTGGGTCTGTGTTTTGATCTATCTATGGTTCAGCTCTTCGGGGTAGTTGGATGCAGACTTGTCTTCTACCCATACCCAAAGGGTCCAGGTGCCCGAACAGGACATACTTTGGCCCCAAAGTACCCAAGTAGGGACTACTTTAAGGCCAAAGTATATCCTATTTGGGTACATGGACCCTTAGGGATCAAGCGGGTACCCATAAACCCATAACCCTAAACCCTGACCCCTAAACCCATAAAGGGTTCGACTCTGGAGCTTGGGTACAAAGCGGCGACCTCGAGATCCGAACCTGCCCTGAGCGAGTCGAGAACACTCGAAGACTCCGAAAAGACCCACACTTTGTGAGTTCTTTGGCAAAAGCCTAAAGCCTAAACCCCTAAACCCTAAACCCTAAACCCCTAAACCCCTAAACCTTTGAACC